>JARKHS020031649.1:0-144950 GCA_030143305.2 Amblyomma americanum | reverse complement strand
TGTAGCAGCGTACACCGAGACGAAGCTAGAAACACGCGGAAGAGGAACCACAGGCATACACAACGGGAACCAACGCGGCCCGAGGCTTTCTCCGCATGCCTCGTAAACACATCATGAGGCGGCCGAGCGCTACGCGTTAACTTTGCCTTTCACTACGGAAGCGTGAAACGTTTCTCACTCCGAATGATTCGTTGTTCCAGTCACGATCTCTCTGTCTCTCTTGGGAAGAGTATACTGACGTCAACATTAGGGGGGGGGGGGGGGGGGGCGAGCGTAGTCGTGGGAGCTCATTAGGAGGAAACGAAAGACTCGACGGCAGACGTGCTGTACTAAAGTACGTTTCGCCTGTGTACTACGGCAGCCTTGTTCTCGAGAAGACGAATGATCCCAGCGACGCACGCTTCAGGGCGAGATGCTGGAGTGGCGCTCTTACGCAAGTGTTTGAAGATTACAGTCACCGCGATTACGGGGCTTGCGCAGTTGTCCGCGGACAATGTCCGCACCGACAGTTAGTTGTTGCCTATACGATGTGCAGGCAAGCGGGACGTCTTTGAAGATGTGCCGCCGAGGGGAGTAACGCCTTTATAAGTGCGTCCGAGGGGAGGGGGGGGGGGGGGGCGCTTAAAAACGGACGCTCTATTCTTTGTCGTTCGGCGTCATTGTGTTGTGGCGGCTGCCGCGCTGGAGTCCCAAACGAAATGACTCTTAATTGCCCGCTTCTGGTTGTGTCTTGTGTTCTGATTCTAGAATGCCGGCTTGCTTCTGTTGGCTGTGCAAAGCCGAGTTGTGCGCTCCATCTCTTTTGTGGAGTGCGAAGCGATTCCGAGGTGGATACATGAGGCGTTCATTTCATGAACTGCATTGAAGTGTTTCATCATAGCTCATTTTAGGAGGCGCAAAAATAAAAAAAATCCAAGTGGTGGTATACATCCCTTAATGGTTATTCCATTCTTGCAGCGTCACTTTAAGAACAAAGCGGCTCAGTTTGCCAGCATGAAGAGCTCATCGTAAGCCCAGTTTGACAGACACGCAAATACAAACAAAAAAGGCGTTACTTTCAGGCTGGTACCGGGCGCAATCTTGGCCTAAGATGAGCATCAAAGGCGGTGGTCTTGGCTTGGCTGTAGTACCGTAATTCCAAGTATAGAGGCCGCAGGGCTCATTTTTGGTTGAAATAATTTTTTTTTTACTAGATTGTCTGCACTGGATACACACTCCTCATTTACCGATACATAGTCCTCGCCTGCCCGCACCCGGTGCATAGAATCGTTTTGGGCATTTCACCCTATGCTATAGTCGGATACAAGTCAAGAAAACGGCTTTTCCCCCGTCAAAGGAGCCCCTTCCAGCCAATGGCGTCGGCCCATTCTCATGAACTTGCCAGAGTGACAATACAGGGAGTGGCAGATGAAAGGGGATAGTCCCCTCCCTTCATTGTTGACGGTACTCCCCTCCCTGCATTGTCCCGCTACTCACGCTAGCAGGTTCTTGAGGATCGGCCGACGCCATTGGCTGGAATGGGGTCCTGACGGGGAAGGGCCGCTTTCTTTCTGACTTGTATCCGAGTATAGGCGATACTGAAAAAGGAAATGTTGTATAGTCCTCTCCTGTAGATAATCCGCGAAGCGCGATATTTTAACATGTAAGCATGTAAAGTCCGCGGCCTGTATACCAGAATTTACGGTATCCTTCCGCAGAGCTCTCCAGGTCTTGTGCAGAACGCTCGAACTGTTCGCGCAGCGGAACAAAGACAGCGAAACTGGACAACTGCTGGCAGAGGTGACGTGCCCGTGTTTGTGCGCTGCTCGCGTGTCTCGTAGCTGCAATGACACGTGAACATTATTTCTGCAGCCCGGCGATTTATAAGAGCCAGAGTCTCTTTATTTTGCCGCGTGTAGCGCATCGCTCGAGTTCTGCGGACTACATTGGCAAGCACTGTTTGCATGACAATATACGGCATTCAGAGTGATTGATGTTCTCTTGAAGGACAATAGGTACTCGTGGTTGAATACCCGAGCAAAGCTGATGTGCTAACACTGGCGGTAAATAACAAGAGCCGTTCAGAACAACAAAGACACGGAACGTGTTTCAGCATTCTCGAATACTACAGTACTTGCGGCCTCTTTGGCATATGTCCCAAAGGCTTCCTGAATGCCTATAGCATTTATTATATCATTTATTGGAGCTCCATGAAAAAGGGAAACTTTGGATGGACACTAAGGTACAGAAGAGAAGTTTTCCAAGCATATATCTCAGGGCGTTTATATGTATCATAACGAGAGTTTCCATGCAAGCCGTCTATTCCATTCAGGCTACTTTCTTGTTCCAGGCACATTTCTGTGCCTGTCCGGGGTGCACCAGATATCGGAAAAGTGTCAGTGGTTTAGGAGCCAAGGAAGATCTATGTATGAGATGACTGTGTATGAGATTGACTGCGCCGATTGCTCATCAATATATATCGGTGAAACAAAGGACTTCAGGAGACGCCTGAGAGAGCACCAGAGCGACGTCCGAAACCAGAAAGTCACAACTAACGCCATCGCCGAGCACGTGCAAGAATCCGGCCACGAGATTAACTGGGATCAAGTAAAGATATTGACAACAGAAAAGAACACATCAGCACGGCAGAATCTTGAGTCCCTTATCATACAGACATCGTCTAACACATTAAACAGGAACGACGGAACTCTACATCCTATCTATGCTAAATCATTAAAAACGCTACTGGGTGCTACAAAAGAACGGATCCGTGCGCCGATTGCTTCATAGTGAACAAGGGAGCCGTAGTGCTCCCGAAACGTCTTTTCATCTTTTGACTTTGGCCAGTGACCAGCAATCTGCATCAAGATCTAGTTCAGCCCGGATACATACCTGAGGGGGCGTGCAAAAGGCATAGTAAGCCTGACGAGGCCCGTTTGCCATGATGGTCATACTTGAATTAAAAAACAACATATATACATACTATCGGATATACATGTTTGTTTGTTTATTATTAATTACATATTACGTCCTTTCCAGTACTAGTACTAAGGAGGGGAGGCGATCCATACAAAGTGAGAAAAATACAAAGCTAAGCGAAATATAAACAAGCTTCAAACAACTGATATGTATATGCTATAATGCTACACAAATAACCTACAGCAGAGACGAAAATTTTTATTTGGATGCTGCAGACATTGTTAGCCACAATGGTAAATTACAGTAAAGCCGCCGCGCTGGCTCAGTGGTTATGGTGCTCGGCTCCTGACCCGAAAGACGCGGGTCACGCATGTACGTGTGCGATCGTTAGTGCGCGTTAAAGAACACCAGGCAGGTGGTGGAAATTATCAGGGGCCCTCCACTACGGCGTCCCTCATAGCCTTACTTAGTCGCTGGGAGTTAAACCCGATTAACCGAACTATAAGCCAAACCAACGTTCCAGTAAATTCGTGAATAACTATACACACATTACAGTGAAGAATACAAAGAACGAGGCATCTATCAATGAAAAGGGGCCAGTTATAACAAGATATAATATCAACCGGGGTTGTATACAAACAGCAACTTGTTACCAAATAAGCGTTCGCTTGTATATTTAGTGATAAGATCTTTTATTGTGTGCTTGTATTTAGGAGAGAAATTATGTGGAAAAGCGTTACTTGGGAACCACAATTTGAGCTTATCCTATAGGTGCCCCGCTAGCCAAGCAGCAAATGGCATCGGCCCAGTGTTGGGATATATCGGCAAGGACCGGTCCTGCAAAGGACCACCATATGCCAATATATCCCCAGTGTTGGGCCGATGTCCTGTGCTGTCTAGGGTAGAAGATTTTGTGAACTGGTTCGCCCAATAAGTGCTTCGCATCGAAAACGTTCCCCGAGGAAGTGGGCGCTACCGGGCCACCGTCATTTATCTCGCGAGGAGTGGCGCGATGCGGGGCATTCGCCGTAAAACTTGCAGCCTCGCGTGAGCCGCGGACTTTGCTGGAGGGCTCGGGCTGAACTGGGCCGCCCTCCTCTCCCCTCTGTGTTTGCTCCGAGGCGGGTGTTCGACCCGGATACGTCAGGGCCGGAGCCGCATATCTAATCAAGCACCCGCTGGCCGCCAACTTCGCAGTGGGGAAGCGGGGGTTTGATCAGACGCCATCAGCGGGACACGCGATGCCGTTTTCATTTGCCGGTTGGGCCATTATACGTCCCCCAAAGCGGCCGTGACGTCATTCAGCTCGCGCTGACGTAATATTTATGTTCCTGAAGCTCCGGGCGTTGTAAGCGTACCCTCACAAAAATTTCTTTAGACAGTCTATAGACTGTCATAGACTTATGTCTATAAAGTCTATAGGCTCTCTATAGACAAACCCTAGAGAACAATCTATAGGCAATACAAATTATATAGACAGTCAATAGACAATCTAAAGAATTATGACCATACACTTATAATAGACCTTTGTCTATAGAGAGTCTATAGGCTATGAATATACAAAAAGAAATATCTATAGGAAGGCAATATAGTCTATAAGAAGTCTATAGACTGTCTATAGACCATTTTTGTATGTGTATAGAATAGAGACTGCTCCCGTTTTACGATTTCGCCTCTTAGCTCGTGTTCTGTGCAGGTGGGGGATGGAGTTGGGGTCGGAATTTAGATCGTGTTGAGTTGATGACCTACAGCTTTGTGCGCGAGAGCGTTTTTTTTATACATGTATGTAAATATATTTTTCGGCGTTGCAAAAAGAGCTATCGAGAAGCATCCTTTGCAGTTTATGGGGTACGTGGCACGAAGCTGCTTTTGTATTCATTTTATTACCTGTAAACTCGAGCCAATTTCAGTGTGTTTAGAAAGGCTAAACAATCGTCGGGTGCGGAAACAACGCACGCTTACGATTCGTGCATGCCTGTCGGCTTTCTTAATTTTCCCTCAAAATGGAAGGTGTCGCGCCGAAAAATAGGGCGTGGACACCAAAAATTGATAAGACGAGGTAAGGAAGAGAGCGGAGGATGCAGAATTCACCCCGGGATTGGAAATTTGCGCTCTTTCATATTTTACCAGCAGTTTTCATCTAAGCATTTCTTGGTTGTTGCGTTGAAGGGTGTTAAACAAGTAAGAGTGCTATAGAGGTGCCGCAGTGGAGGAGGGCTCCGGATTCCATTTCTACCACCGTGGGTTCTTTAACCTGCATTGGCATCGCACTGCACACCGGCGCTGAAATTGCGGCAAATGCAAAACGCGGGCGCGTTATTAGCGAAGGAAAGACGCCGTAATTGTCGCAGTCCGGGTGGACACCTCAACCACCCCGTGAGGGAGAGGATGAGAGATTGAGCGAAAGAACGCAGATAGGGGAGAATGAGTATTAATTTCGCTCCGGATTAATTCCGTCTACCCGGCGGTTCCTACACGTCCGCTTGTATCCTACAGCACAAGGAGTGGTTTGCAATTCACCTCCATCGTGGTGAACCATATCCCGCGACAGCGGAGCTCTCTCCTTATAAACTATAGACTTCTCATAGACTCTGTTGCCTTCCCATAGATATTTCTTGTCTACTCATAGTCTATAGATGTATATAGACAGAAGTTTACTAAAAGTGTATGGGAACGGATCTATAGATTGTCTATAGACTGTCTATAGGATTTGTATTGCCTATAGACTGTTCTCTAGGATTCGTCTATAAAGAGTCTATAGACTTTATAGATACAGGTCTATGGGCCGCCGCGGTGGCAGAGTGGTTACGGCGCTCGGCTGCTGGCGGCCCAAAAGACCCGGATTCGATCCCGGCCGCGGCGGTCGAATTTCGATGGAGGCGGAATTCTAGAGGCCCGTATACTGTGCGATGTCAGTGCACGTTAAAGAACCCCAGGTGGTCGAAATTTCCGGAGCCCTTCACTACGGCGTCCCTCATAGCCTGAGTCGCTTTGGGACGTTAAACCCACATAAACCAAACCATAGCAGTCTATGGACAGTGTATAGACTGTCTAAATAAGTTTTTAAGGGTCGGAAACCGAACGCAGCTGACCACGAAGCCACCGCGGCGCAATTCCGAAATGATGTGGCATGAGTCGACGTCTGGCACTGAAACCACAAGGAAAAAAATCGCAACAGAGAAACAAAGCGCCTTCTTGGACGGAAACATATATACGGCCGCGAACTGTTCAAACATTGCGCGGTAACACCGTGTGTCCTTGCTTCCGTCAACGCAATTCCAGGAAACAGCGGCGCGTGTATCGACGCACCTCTAACTGCGCTGCTATTTCGAGGAGCGGGGGGGTTAGGTAGTAGCGGGACAGCGTGTATAGGCGAGGCGGCTTTTCCACGTCGATATCGAGCGGAAAGCACGAACTCTGCCGCAGACTTTCTTTGGAAGCGTGCCTGGGAAGAGATCCACCCCGCTGGACACGGCTCGGTGCAGGAAACTCAAGATTAGACGTTAAAACGCCCGCGACCGGCGATGTCTCTCCTTATATCGCGCCTGCATGCAAAGCACGACTTCTGCACACCTGAGTGCACTTGCGCCGGTCCCGTCTCTGCGTTGCGATGCATCGAGGTGGATGTCGGGCTCAAGTTATAACGCGGTCTGAGCACTGTTGGAATCGGCTGTGGTCTGATACAACTCAAGAGCGCAGCGGCTTTTCCCCGTCAAAGGAACCCCTTCCAGACAATGGCGTCGGCCGATTCTAGTGAGCCTAGTAGCGTGAAGTTCTAACGCTGTCTGAGCCCTGTTGGAATCGGCTATGGTCTGATACAACTCAAGAACGCAGCGGCTTTTCCCCGTGAAAGGAACCCCTTCCAGCCAATGGCGTCGGCTGATTCTCATGAGCCTAGTAGCGTGAAGTTCTAACGCGGTCTGAGCACTGTTGTAATCGGCTATAGTCTGATACAACTCAAGAACGAAGCGGCTTTTACCCAACAGAGGACACCCCTTTCCAGCCAGTGGCGTCGGCCGATTCTCATGAGCCTGCTAGCGTGACAATGCAGGGAGTGGCAGATGAAAGGGGATAGTCCCCTCGATGCATTGTCACGCTGCTCCCTGCGTTGGAGTGCTAGCAGGCTCATGAGAATCGGCCGACGCCACTGGCTGGAAGGGGTGTCCTCTGTTGGATAAAAGCCGCTACGTTCTTGAGTTGTATCCGGCTGTAGCATCACACGTACGCAGTTGCGCGGTTTATGCCGGCAATTCTTGGTGGCAGTCAGCAGCAATACGAACTTGTGTGTTGGATGATGCGCGAATTATCTCCATCATGCAGCACTCATTGTACATTTTGTTGATATATGTCCAACAAAGCAATTTCTCTTTATTTTGTTCTCCCCGCCTTTCCTTTCTTTTACGCGATGTGTAACCTATAGTTATATTATTCCTCACGACGAGAACTCCTAGTGCCCCGTTGGTGCCTATATCACGAGAGTGTCTGTCGTAGCTACGCTATTCTTATCCGCATTCCTAAAGCATTTGCATGCTCGGATCTTAAAACGGCTCGTTGAACAAGAAACAAGACAGCACTTCGTTTATCGTGTCACCTCATCCCGTGATTTGTCCACTTGTGGCTCTTCTGAACATGTCATTCGCTTCCTACACTACAACGAAACCCAGGTACCCAGAAAGCGAGCTGCAATTCCATCATCTTTACATCTTCTTTCATTTGGTCGACGCCATCTATACTTTCCTAATGTTTCTCCTATCCGCCTAGGCACGGTTTGTATACGTATATTATTACGGGCACGCGTGTTCCGACGTCGACTCATCGCCTTCATGTGCACCGCTTTCCTCCCCGCTACTGTGCTACGCGAGTGATGCCAATATTTCGTTGCCCATAGCCGTATCACCTCACACGACCTCCTAATCCGGGCCGCATCAAGTGAGACGATGGAGGAGCTTCGCGCGTCTATGCCAAACACAACCGCAATTCCTTCCTACTCTCGGAGCGGGTTAACTGGTGCAGGAAAGCCAAGACGTGCTGTGGGGAAAGTTGTCCGCGAGAGCCCGGGCACGACAAATGGGACCGACTGTATGGAAAGAAAAAAGGAAAGGGGGAATGAGAGAAGAAAGAATAAGTAGGAAATGCAAGAAGGGAGCAAACAGATAGAAAGAAAGGCAGAAATAAACAAAGAAGGAAGGAAAAGAGAAAGAGTGCAAAAGAAAGAATGAACGGAGAGGCCGGGTAGGGCGCTGCATAAGGCGGTCCAAGATTGACGGGTGGGAAAAAAAAAACAAAAAAAAAACATACCGGTGTATTCTGAACGGTATAGGCGTGCCACCGCTACATCTTTCGCCCGTTTGCGGCCTCGTATATAGCTTCACAAAAGGAGCCTTGTCCGAGAAAAAACAAAAACAAAACGACAGTGGAGTGCGCCGTACTCCGCGTCGCTCGTCTTCGGCCTGCGCGACTTTCTCCGCGGAGGTGCAATTTTCTCGCGCACTGCGCGTCGCATTTTCCTGGTCGGTGAGAAGCTACGCGTCCTCAGCTCACCGCGCCGCCTCTCGCCACCGTCTCCCCCGCGTACTGACTTGACCGCCCCATCAATGGGACAGAGAGGCTCCCGAACGGCCTCTGTGTACCATTAGTGACAGCTTTCCCGCTGCTGCCGTGTCGCTCGTCCAGCTTCCCTGCGTCCTTTCCAACGATGTTGACGAGGAAGAAGTGTCAGGGGCCCAGCTGCTGGAGGGGGCCGTGTAATTACGTCGTTGCGTTTTTCCGTTACACGGGCCGCTCTCACTTTGTCTTCACCTTGCCGGTGACCTTTCAGCTCTCACTTGGCGGCACCGGATGTTGCTTAAGGCGGGGCGCAGCTGTTTCCGCCCCCTTTTATTGATTCCAATCGCGCCGTGCTTTCTTCGCGGGAATTAAATGACCGTCGATGCCTCGACAGGTGATAGTGGCCGAGAGAGTTGCTTGTCCAAGCACGGCCTTGCAGCTCGTTTGTATGTTTTCTGTTAGCTTAGAGAAATGAAAACGGGCTTGTGTGTGTGTGGAGGGGAGGGGGTGTGGGGGGGGTCTTGAGCAGCGTTGAAAACTGCTGAAAGAGAGTGCTAAGAGAGAGAGAGAGAGAGAGAGGGGGGAGGTTCTTTTGTATTGTTCGCTAACGAGGCGTTGGTGCGATTTATTATCTCATGTAGAAGCAGTTTTGATGTGGTCCAGAGTGGTCTCGTGACCTCGGGCGCCAGCCAGGAAATACGGTGCACTAAAATATACTTCGAGCAGAAGGTGTGCAGAAGTAAAGAGGAGCTTGCGTATAGTTCATTATATGGATGATTTCTTCCACTTGGGGTCAGCCAAGCTTCATCCAGACAGGCTGTAACTGAACTGGTCGCTGTACTGTTGGGTCTTATTTGTAGGTCGAACTTGTTAAAATAACACCGTGCGTTGGGCCAGTTGGTTACGACGCATAATGTAGAATGTTCGCAGCGTGAGTAAGGGAAAGACAAAACTGAAGGAACATACACGCCGGAACAAATCACTGGGGCGCCTTTCGTGTCGTTGTTGTTGCTGTTTTTGTCCTCGATGTATATGTCCATACAGTTCTGTCTTCGTCTTTCTCGCGCTGGTAACATTCTTTGAGGCAACAACAGCTTCTACAACGCGGAATTGTTTGCCGCCGATTAGGAAGCGCGATAACACAGGTATGGGCGAAAGAGGCAGGGAATACAGGCCAGACCGCAGGCCTGTGTTGTGTGTCTGTTTGGTCCGTGCAGTAATGTTCGACATGCGAAATATATCCACCATTTTCATCAACTCTCAATAAATGTTTATTCCTTCCTTCCTTTCCTTAGCTTGAACACATGCTTTAGTCTAAAAACTAACGAAGTCACTGTTACCAAAGGTCTAACAGGCTATCCATATCGAAAAAGTCTGGACAAAAGCATTTTCGAACAGTAAAAAGTTCATGAACGCAATTTTTTTTTTCATATTCCTAAGAGTTCACTATAACAATCAATATATCCTTAGGTCTCGCGTCCACAGGTTTGCATTTTTTTGCTATTAACATTTCTACGACTGTCAAAAGCGCTCGCCATTGACCGGTTTTATATGGCAGTCTTAACTGCTCCACGCGAGCGGTTGAAAAACTTTTAAAAGAGAAATTTTGCTGGCATGTCAGAAGAATGGAAAAATATTTCCACAACAGCACCTTACAATTTTCCAATATCCAAAATTTTGTCCACAAATGTTGGACATGAGTTCATCCCAGCAAGTCACCCGTTAGCGTATTACGAGAACGTGCATTATACTACACCCCGTATAATTATAGGAAGGTGCAGTGAAGTAATTAGTTTTTTCTGGCTGTTTTTGAAGCTGCATTGAAGTAGCTATCTTCTCTGCCGCCTTCCTACACTCAGTACCTCAGTCCGTACTCTCGTCGACGTCACCGCAGCCCACCAAAACATGTACTCTCATAACTTGTGACGTCGTTACGATGATTACCTAATGCGTGCACATAATCGCACGCCTGCTTCCAGCAGGCAGCTTGCGCACTTAAGGCTCGACGCGCAGTACAGACCCTGAATTGCTGGTACACGAAAACTCCGACCGAACGCCCCCCCCCCCCCCCCCCCGCCCCCCAGAGGAGAACGCGCGGGCAGTCAGAAAGAAAGACGTCAGGCCTCAAGAGCGGGCACTCTTAAGAGGCCACCGTGGTATATACAAGGGCGCGGGTAAACATCTCGGTGAAGAGCGCGGTGCATTCGCCGGCGAAATAGCCGCACGTTTCGGCGCTCGGGCGGCCGCTGCGGTGACGTACTACTCTTTAACGACCGTTACATAAAAGCGGGGCGCTTCGCGCTCAGACAGCAAGTTGCTGTATGGCCGCGAGCCATGCCCCAGCTGCCCCGAGCGGCCGCAACGTGCGCATTTTTTTCGCGCTCGCGTTTCGTATATCGGCGAGATCTTTGAACTCACTCGCCGACGAAAGGTGTGAAAGAAGCTTTCCTGTAGCGCCAAATGGGATAGCGAAGGGATTTTTGAGTCACGAGCGTGCCTGCTGTAGAAGGTGGATAAGACAGGAACATTCGGTACGCTCCGGATTATTTTTCAATCAATTGTAAAAAGCGCAAAATTACAGGTTCGCTCTTAAGTCTGCTTATGAGCGGAAAATGCGAAAGCCTTTCCCTGTCCTCTCTTCCCCCCTTCCCCCATTTTTCATTTTCTTCATTTTTATTTTTGAGTTTTCATTTCCGATTTTTTAAATTTTTATTTGCTTTTGATTTTTAGTTTTACCCTTTATTCAGGAATTTATTTGTTTACTTTGTTTTTCATTTTTATTTCTTTCTTTTCATTTTTATTTTTGGTCATTACATATATGCTGCTTATCAACTGTTGATTGACAGTTCGAGCGGACAACTTCCGTCCACGCACTCATGATCCAAGGAAGGCTTACGCCTTAAAAGCGGAGAAGGCAGTCGGTGACTTCGTCGGCGCTTGCGTGAACTGATCGCCTGACGTCGTATTATTATTATTATTATTATTATTATTATTATTATTATTATTATTATTATTATTATTATTATTATTATTATTATTATTTGGTTTTTGGGGAAAGGAAATGGCGCAGTATCTGTCTCGCATATCGGCGGACACCTGAACCGCGCCGTAAGGTAAGGTATAAAGGAGGGAGTGAAAGAAGAAAGGAAGAGAGAGGTGCCGTAGTGGAGGGCTCCGGAATAATTTCGACCACCTGGGGATATTTAACGTGCGTGCACTGACATATCGCACAGCACACGGGCGCCTTAGCGTTCTGCCTCCATAAAAACGCAGCCGCCGCGGTCGGGTTCGAACCCGGTTACTTCCGGATCAGTAGCCGAGCGCCCTAACCACTGAGCCACCGCGGCGGGTACGTCGTATTATCTTGCAGATGGTTTTAGTCGAGTTGATATCGATAAGCTAGCTTAATAACCGGGAGCCCGTGCCATTCACTAAGCCAGCACTACCGGGCCGATCCAAACAGACAGATTTTTGACAATGAATCCGAAGCGTTCTTCTTTGTTCTGTTCGTCGGCCTTTTGCAGGTATATATGTGACAACTTGGTAGCACCTGTTTGACCCTTTGCATGAAGTGTTTATTTCGTAATGTTGCGTATTTAAAACAACCAAGAGCGGAATCGGGGAAGGTGGCTCGACGCCTTTGTCACACCGCCGGTTCACGTATATCTCGCTTTGCGGTTCGTGGTCCTGTGCCGCAATAGCAGCGTAGATTGGATGCGTTATCTCAACGCGTTACTCGCATAAAGAGAAGATATAAAAGAAATTGATGCAGAGCGCAAGAAAAACCTGTTCTCCCATATTCGGTTTCAGTTTTCAGTTCCAGTTTTTATTTTTAACTTTTTACTAAGAAAGGACCGGAGTTAAAAACTGCTGAAACTGCTTGACAAGGCCCCTGGCGTCAAACGAACGGTGCAGTCAGTCAGTCATAAAACTTTATTATCGGCACGGCGCGTGATGGGTTTCTGTAGAACCCCAGGTGGTAGAAATTTCCGGAGCCCTTCACTACGGCGTCCCTCATAGCCTGAGACGCTTTGGGACGTTAAACCCCCGTAAACAAACAAACAACCCCAGCAGATGCCCTCAGTCGGTGATACAGCTGAATTGAGCGTCTAAAAATAGATCAGTATACATGGAAACGCACTGTACAAAGCAAGAAACATATGCAACCTTTTCCCACGTAAAAAGAACTAACATAGTTCGAATATATCGCATAACAGCAAACAGCACTGAACTACAATACTCAGAATCGGAATAGATTTTCGCGGCAGAAACGATCGGTACACTTGTTTGATTGTCTAGATGGGTCAGTATACCCTGTGATCGATAGATGCCTGCAGAACATGTTTTCTGGAGCACTGTTTATTCCACAGTCGATTAGAATTTAGCGTTGTTTTACAGACGGGCAGGACAGCCTGTGGTCTGTTAGGCTGAAAGATTAGATGCCGAGGGACACAACCGCAGCGGACGTCGGCAGAGGATGAGCTCGAATAATGAGATTGAAATAAAGGGATAACTGTACATTACATTCCTGGGAGACGTTCTTGTCCTCATCCCTTGATGGGATAGCTTACGTGTATGTGATGAGAATAGCGTACGTTGCTGTGATATATCTTCCGACTTTGCAGTCGCATTCGTTGCGAGCTATACATCGTAGATGTCATGTCGAGAACACTCACACGGAATGTCTGGACTGCGAAGTCCGTTCGCCTGTTGTTGTTAACCCGGGTGCGAAATGTCCTGCAACGGTCTGGCTGACTATAGCTGCGAATTTAGTTCCACGTCGGAGCAGCTGTTCCGTGTAATAGAGCAGTGCCGCGTCCACCCGAACATTTGAGGCTTTCCTAAAGTTACGAGCTAAAAGCATGCTCCATCGAAAGGAATGTGCCGCTTAATCCTCCGAAGCGATCAGCAGCTTTAGGCGAGAGTGATTGGTCAACGTGCGCCTGCTCTCAGCTGTATGCTGATTGCTGCTTTTGCGGCGGTAACACAGCATTGGTTAAACTGCGCGTTTGTAGCTGGTAGCAGGCGTGGGGAAACCATAAGACTAAAGAGCAAAGGAACATCGAGCTGCAGCTTGGGCGGCTTACAAATGGATAAACGCGGTATATTTTTAGTTTCGCTGGCCACTCCAGGCGACTCTTCCACGGAATATGTCTTTCATCGTTTGCGATCAGCGGTGCAGTAGAAAATGTGTGTGGTGTGTGTGGGGGGGGGGGGGGGAATGACTTTCGAAAGAGGTGGGCTTGATGCTGCTGCGAGAGCGTAGTAAATTTCCGCGTGCTTTGCGACCCGACAGCTGAACCGTGGGCGCGCTTGTTCTCGACAGGCCGATTACGCTTGAGCCAGTAGCTGACAGCCCAATTGCCGCTCCGCACCTGGCAGACCCGTCCCTGCTGTGTGGTATACATCCCTCGCTGTGATTCCACTCGAGGAGGTCGACGATTGAGGCGTCGATCGGACGCTGAAAGCCGAGCAAAGCCCACTTCTTGTCGCCTGCCTGACCTGACACGAAGCCCCCACACGATTGCAGTTTTCTTTTTACCTCGGAAAGCCACGCGTGCTACGAAGCGAAGGTTCCGGATGGCTGGGCGCTGTTGGTTCGCGTCAGCGTGTGCTCGTATCGGTGATTTGACAGGAGCCCGATTTTTGTCATTGCGTGCGCGGTAGTTTTTATCGTTGAGAAACCAAAAAGGAATAAAGCACGTACTCTGAATAGAAAATAGGAAGTGCGCTAGAGGACAACTTACTCCCTTTTTACTCCCATTAAGGCGTATTCGTGTTTAAAGCTTCTAGCTGGAAAGCCGGAGTGAACTTGTGGGAAGGCATTGGGTAGAAGGAGCTGATCCCAACATAAAACATAACTGTTTATTAGCAACGGCAGCGGACTAGCATACACACGCTGCGTTCGTCTCGGTAGCGGGAGTAAAACAGCCACACTTCCCAGCCGGGCAGCCTGTTTTTGTAGCCGCCGTTGGTGACGCAGCGGTGGCGCTGTGCTTTATCGTTGAGCTTTGACACACAGCGGCGGAAACGAACTAGAAAGCTGGCCAGTAAGTTTGCCAGAGACGAGGAAGGAGAGAGAAAGAGCATTAAACGACAGGTTAAAAACGTCGAAGGTAAAAATTGGATAGATTCAATGGAAAAGAAGCATAGTGTGGAACTATATCGATGCTGGAAAAGGCAGATCAGGAAGGGAACGTTTTATGATAACTCAAGAGGCAGTGCCCCCCTCTTTGAAGCTAGGTCAGGGTGTCTTAGAACGCGCAGCTATAAAAAGAAATTTAACGAAGGTGATGAAGCATGTGCTGTGTGTGGTAAATCTGAAGAAACAATAGGACACCTCATCCTAAAATGCGATGGCATCCATCACGATGTCGATGCAGGCACAGTCACTCTTCCTGAGGTCTTAGGGTTTAGAGATAACAATAGACATGTAAATGAATCTGCGGTGGAAATTAGCAAAAAGCGATTGGAGGATTGGTGGCACAAAAGCAGAGGGGTGACATAAGTTTTAAAGTGTAGGAAGACGTTTTTTTTAAAGGAAATGGCGAATTGTATTAACAACTTACAGCAGAGTAAACAAAAATAAAGGAAAAAGACTGAGCATAGTGGCAACAACCACTGCCCCGTTTCAAAGGGGACGCTCCTACCTTCCATCCATCCATCCAACGCAGTCCAGCGTGTGGCCGTGGTACGCTGGGCCGGATGATAACAAGGCGGAGGCTGCGCGGAAATGTGCGCAGAGTGTGTCGCCACAAACTGGAGCAAGTCAAAACTGTCAGGAAGCCTAAAAGAGGGAGAGGGAAAATAACAGGTTAAAACGGACACAGCGCCTTGTATGACTACACTGCTTGCCGGCGATCGCGCGCGCAGCAATACCTAGTTTTCCGCTCCTGCCTAATTAGCGCGCGGTAAAGAAACCCAAGTGGTAGAAATCATTCCGGAGCCCCGCGGTTCGGGTGTCCACCGGAGAGTGACAGTTCTACGGCTCTTTTCCTTTCCTCGCAACCAATTGTTATATTATTCGAGCATTTAAGGCATGCTGAATGTGCGCCGTATGTCGTTTTGATTTCGTACCTTTCGAGATGAATCGATCACGTTACTAATTTGCGAAAACTGCGAGTGTATTACTGAGCTAAGTACATTTCTATAGCATTTCGAAGATGGAGCTTTTGCCGGAACTCGGTAAAAGTTTCGCTGGCTTTTCGTGAATTGTGCGCGTTTGACAAACTCGGCTCGAAACGCGCTCGCGATGTCGGGTCGTTGCCAGCGAGAATGGGCGAAGCATTTTTCTCGGACGATGGCGATAGCTGGCTATATATCAAACTGTGCGATATATACGGTAACGCGTTTACGCATGGACGGGGACTTTGCCCTCTGGTGTAGTCGTTTAGAGTTTCGGCGACCGTTAAAAGTGCGCTTGTCAGATACGCGGTCGGCAAACTTGTCCTTCCAATAGGCAATCCCATTCCCGATAAGACTCGCAGGGCGACGGTTTGGGAAAACTGAAAACACCGGAGAGAACTCGTGTCATCCTCCGGTGACTCGTGTCCCTTCATGTGCTTCTGTTTTCTTTTATTCCTGTCTGACGCTTCATACAAGCTGCCTTCATATACTTTACTCCCTTTTTCACTTCCTTCTGCAATAACGGATGTTTCTTACGCTCAGTGGATGGAAATACGATGACCCAGGAATGTTCCCCTATTATGTCTCCGCACTGCGGCGCCCTGTGTCACGTAGCATCCCCTCCCATCCTGGCCATACGCGCCGCGCATGCGCGGTGCAGATAAGAGTGTATGCTATAGCGTGGAGCCCAAACAGGCTCCTCTTATTACACGGATGTTGCTCGTTAGCGTGAGGCCTTTCGGAAAAAATGAGGCAGGAACAGAACTCGCGCTGGGAGGCGGGCAGAGGGACCAGCCGCAGCTGCTGGCTGTCCCAAGCCGGGGTTTGAGCCCCGCGTTGAGGCCCCTTGTATAGTATACAAGTGGAACGCGAACGAGCCGGGTCCTATTAGGCGCAGCTGCATCTGACAACCGGTCCACTTTCGCGATTCGGATCCGCACGATGGCAAGAGAGAGACGTGTCTATCTCTGTGCCGTCTATCTCGTGTGTCTGCTGCAGCAGACAGACGCAAGAAAAAGAAAAAAAAAAGCAACGCCAGAACGTTTCTTTCATGTCGAGAGCACACATATATATACATGAGAAAGGCGCACTTCTATCAACATTTCACTGTCTGCACGACGTTTACATAGCGTATACTGTCGCTGTAATGAACGCCGCAGGAGACGGGGAATTATTTCTTTTTATAGGCGGTATTTCGGTTATAATGAGGATAACCTATAAAACAGTGTGCAGCCTCGGGAGAGTAATCAAGTGAGTGCGTGATTACCGCGGTTCGCAGCGGTTTAGGCTATTGGCTCGACTCGCGATATTTTCCTGTTTAATTGGGTAATGCTGCAGCTTGGGCTAATTGGGTGGCATTTTTTGTTTTTTTTAATGCAGATAGGCACATCGGAAGCCCTGGTACTTAACCAGCGCTTGTCTTCGACGGCGTGTCTTTAATGTCTGTTTCATGGTGCGCTGTTCTTCACTTAAACGTTTGAAATTGATTATAAGTGCAACAAAGATGAATGGAGAGACGTCTGTTCCGCCGTTGCGTGCCTCTCCCGTTGTTTTCATGTGCTTTCCTTGTCCCCTTCTCTTTTGCGTCGTCCTCAGAATGAGCCTCAACTATGAACCGACTAGCCCAAACCAAAGCACTATACTGGATCCTGCCTCACGTACTGCGTTAAGAATTAGCTTTTACTGGAAACTGAATTTCTCCTATGTCTGCCTTTTTTTTTTTTGTAGCTGGCGGCCACATTTTGGCAGTAGCGCGTTTCGGCTTATAGAAAGTTGCGACAGCAGGAAAGTTGCAATGTTTCTGACTAGGAAATCAAATTATTAGGATTAGTAATGCTATGATGCATACCGTCTGTTTCCGAATGTAGCCGCCGCGGTGGTTGAGTGGTTATGACGTTCGGCTGCTGGCCCGAAAGACGCGGGTTCGATCCCGGCCGCGGCGGTCGAATTTCGATGGAGGCGAAATGGTGAACCCGCGCTGCCAAGGTGGCACCGCAATTGTTCCATTGCGTGACTCAAAACTGCTTTTGTCAGCCGCTTGGGCCGCTGCAAACGCGAGAACACATTCTGCGCGATTAGATACCCGCGTTTGGCTGACAGCATTCATTGCCTAGCTTCTCTGCGCCTAGCCCAGATAGCTAACGCACGGCACGTGAGCCTTCGACAGAGTGCGAAGGCTCACGCCAATAAGCGCCTGCAGGTGGCGCGGAAAAGTACTAATAGTACTACCCAAAACTGCTTGCTCTTCTCGCTAGGCAGTGTGTAACGGCGCTGCAATCGGCACCGCAAACTTCAGCGCAAGTTCTCCATTCAAGAGGCCCGTGTACTGTGCGATGTCAGTGCACGTTAAAGAACCCCAGGTGGTCGAAATTTCCGGAGCCCTTCACTACGGCGTCTCTCATAGCCTGAGTCGCTTTGGGACGTTAAACCCCCATAAACCAAACCAAACCATGTTTCCGAATGCCGTGCCGAAATCCGTGCCGAAATCCGTGCCGAATGCCGTGCCGAATTCCGTACCGAATTCCGTGCCGAAACCCGTGCCGAAATTCATACCGAAACCCGTAGCGAAACTCATACCGAAACCCGTAGCGAAAGCGATGCCGAAACCAATGTCGGAGGCCATGCCGAAAGCATATGGTTTTACAGCACTAAGTGTATCGTTCGCAGGTTCGTGCTCGCAAACCCTTGTCTCTTTGCCCCCTCCACTGAAAAAGAAATAAAGCAAGAAGCCCGACGGACATGCGGATAAATCTCTACGCGTCCGCTTTCCTCGGCCTCAGTTGCATAGCGTACGCGCAACAATGCAGCCGCTGGCGCTGGCCGAAGTGACGCAAGGCAAAACGAAAAGATTAAGCAAGTGAATTTCCTCCAACAAAAACCTTGACTGCGCTGAAAGAACTTTCCACAGCTTTGCACTCGCCCGAGTGGTTTTGTGCTAAGGACGTTTATTGACCGCACATCATCGCAAAGAATCCCGCGCGCTTGCCACTGGCTGGCAGGAGAAGGGAAAACACTTGAAAACGTCAGCATATAAGGACGAGTGCTGTAACGCCGCCAGCGGACCGGTTCCGGCCTTGTTCCCGGTACTGAAGGGAACAAAAACGAAACTATAGAGGACACTTAAGCCCCGCCTTAAGGGTGCGACGCGATAGCGTTAATGGGTTAGGTTTTACATTCTGAGCAGCTTAACACGTTTGAACGCATTTTCATTGTTTCAATTAATTGATTGATTAATTACACACCCTAATTTTTTTTAATTAGCGCCATTAAGCATTGGCTTTTCGTTCTAAGCGTTTTGACACTTTTGAACATCCTTTTTTCCAATTTCTTTCATTTATTTGGTTTATGGTATATGGGGGTTTAACGTCCCAAAGCGACCCAGGCTATGAGGGACACCGTAGTGAAGGGCTCCGGAAATTTCGACCACCCCGGGTTCTTTAACGTGCACTGACATCGCACAGCACACGGGCCTCTAGAATTTCGCCTCCATCGAAATTCGACCGCCGCGGCCGGGATCGAACCCGCGTCTTTCTGGCCAGCAACCGAGTCTTTCATTTCATTTGTTTAATTCATCAATTAATTACAATGACCTCATTAGCTCGTCATAGCTTATCACACACCAATCAATCAATCAATCACTTGAGCCACAAATTAACATTATAGATTTTTTTTTACGCAGCCCCTCCCCCCATTATTTCCGACACGCTGTGCCGACTATTACCCTACTACCACGACGGCTTTTCGGCCTAACGAGCTGTGTAGGCTGTCGCGTAAAGGCACTTGCGCGAAACGCGATAAAGGAGTTTAATCTTTGAGTCGCCGCCACTTAAAGAGGTGCAGACATAAAATTTCGAGCGCATACAAACGATATGATATGTTTGATGGGCGCACAGAGATGTCTTCCAGGGCATGGTTTAGTCGCAGGCATCTAGTGGGGCATAATTCAGTACGAGTTTGAATGTTTTCTGAGGAGGCGCGCTCGGCATTTTCACCCACATCGAGTGACGTCAAGGTGCACTTGCTCAAATTGTTGTGACGTCACCGAACCCTGTGTTTGTTCTCAGAAGTAATCAGTGCTTGCAGGCGACGCCGACGTCATCAGTATTGTGGTAGTCCAGGTTGGCCCGTATACCGTGACGTCAAGGTGCACGTCATCGCTGGCGCCGACTGAGACCGAAGCTGCCGGTACAAAATCGTTTGTGATTAATTATAAACGCTGCGCACTGGTATTGAGTTCATTTTCATGATTACTGGGCCCATGAGCCCCTTAATTGATCGCTCTGAATTGATTAGTGTAGCAACCGTTATGTGGTGAAACTGGCCTGAAAAGTCTACCCTCTCGCGAATTTGTTTCTGTTATCTTGAGTGGCGGTGGCGTACGGTAAGTACGTCTACGACGTTTGAAAACGGTGACACCGATCGGAAATGTCATTCGTGTCCGCTAAGTGCTGCTTTTCCATCAAAACAACTGGCTCCGTACTTGCTCTCCTTAATGATGTGTCATGGCACCAGGGAGCAACAAGATAAGTGAAATTCGATCGGGCTTCTACATCGACAGCTGCACGCTTCTGTTGCCGCCCGACTTCGCAGCACCCCTGTTTCACGGTTTTCTTCGGGTGAGCACTTTCCAGTGGCGACATTTACAGGTTAGCGGAGAGGTAGGACACTTTAATCGTCGTCGAAGCGCCCATGGCTGTGGGTGCGGCAGGGCTCGGTCAAGGTGTTCGGCATTGCGCGTATTGAACCGCGGGAAGGTGGTTTGCCAATACACGTGGCAGGGAGGCCAAACAACCCGGAGGGAAGCCGGGTGTGTGTACAGTCAGCGTAGGAAGCGGTCGTTGCGAAAGAAACCTCGCCATCCGTGACGCAGGCTGCAGCGAGCTGGTTTCCGCGGCGGCGTCACCACCACCACCTTTCCCCCCTCCTCCTCGCCCACGCCTTCCATTGCGCTGGCGGCAAGGTTGTTCGGTTTTCCTGCGTAGTCGTTTGCCTGTGGTGTCAGTAGGAGCCAAGCGTGGCCTCCGGGATCTGCATTACGTGTGGGAAGAGGATATCCCTCTCACCACTCGCGGAGGACACAGTGGGGTAGGATCCGTGGCAAGCTCTTGCTTCCCGCACAAGAGATGAACAACAAAAACAAACCGTTTCGAATGACCATTCAGCGGAATGCGGTTTCGCTTTTCCGAGCCGCACGAACTTGAACGTGCTGCTCGCTCTCAAAAACGGTTTCAAAAACCTTCGTTCACATTATTTACTGGGGCTGCCGAAAAAATTTTCACCAGTGTCTTCACCCGCCGCGGTGGCTCAGTGGCTTTGGCTTCCAGCTGCTGATTTCCAAGGTCGCGGGTTCGAATCCCGACTGTAGTGGTTGTAGTTCTATGTAGGCGAAATGCTAAGGCGCCCATGCGCTGTGCGATGTCAGTGCAGGTGGTCTAAATTAATCCTGAGCCCTCCACTACGGCGACCATTGTAGCCTACGTGGCTCTTTGGGAAGTGCGTATCCGTTAAACCTCACAATTTACAATTTACCGGTCTGCTTATAGACAAGATTGCTCGGGCCGGCCAGATGGACGTGTATTGTGGCAGTTCAAAACTTTCTGGTCTCTTCTGAGGTGAACAAGTGACAGCAGTATCTATAGCGTACCCCTCTGAGCGTTTAATCTGGAATTTGTGCGCAGTGTCTGTGTGTGTCGTACTTTCAATACGTGTCACAACAAGGCACTCTACCTGAATGAAGACGTTGCATGCAGCGAAGCCATTCTGCCGGACGGACGGGAGGCTGCATGCCTTTGAAGAATCAAGATGTTGAAAAAAAGAAAACAGATTTTTTCTTTTCTTTCTTTTTTAGCTTCCTCGGCCTCATTAACCTTATCGCCGCTTTCCACCGCCTTCCTGGCTGACATCCTGTTTCCTCCTATTACGTTCTTAGAGCGTATGCATACGCTCTAGACCGTTTCCGTATCGTCAACAAAACGCGCTTTTGTATTGGCAAGCACCATCTCGTGTAGCAGCATTCGCCCTTCCATTATATATATAGCTCCCATGACCTTCTCTTTCGCGCACTTTTTTGAATAGGCACTCGACTGGTAGAGAGGGGAAAAGTAGGTTGCCAGCGACGAGCGCACTGTTGAAGAGTTTCAAAAAGCTCCGGTGACTGCTTCGTCGCAGAACCTCTATAAGGAGGGAAAATATGTTCGACACACGAACGGACAATATACGACACTTCATAGGCGCGACGTCCGCTATTGGATGCTACTTTGTTAATCCGAAGCTACAGCGTTACAGAGGGTCGCTTTGTATACTGTGTGGCCGGTAATGTCATCCGCCCACCTAACTTTCTGCTGCCCCGTGCTATGCTTGCCTTCTCTTGGAGTCGAGTCCGTCACCCTTAACGACCATCAGTTATCTGTTATGTTCTTGATTTCGACTGGGTTGTCATTAACTCGCGTTTGTTCCCTCACCCACTCTGCCCTCTTGCTGCCTCTTAATGTTACACCTATAATTTTTATTTCCATAGCTCGCTGCGTTGTCCTTACCTTGAGTTTGGTGTGCTGTGAAATGTCAGTGCACGGTAAAGATCACCAGGTGGTCGACATTATTCCGGAGCCCTCCACTACGGCACCTCTCTCTTCCTTTCTTCTTTCACTCCCTCATTTCCATCTTCCCTTACGGCGCGGTTCAGGTCTCCAACGATATATGAGACAGATACTGCGCCATTTCCTTTGCCCCAAAACCAATTATTATTTAACACTGTCGCGTTAATGAGCGCACATACTAGTACCGTTAAGATGCAGCTGTTATATACTTTCGTGTATTACTAATTGTCTTTCACTATTCGTTGCCTGAGCCAAAAAAAAAACAGATAAGCAAGGAAAACTATCCTCATTCAAACGTGGACGTCGAACGTCTTCGTCCGTATAACGTATTGGACCATTTTAGCCGGCTTTCGCGTGCATCGGCCATTCGCGCCGCGGCATGTGTTTGCTCTGCGCCGCCCGACGACTTCCTCGATCCTTTCAGCGGAGGGGGCGTAAATCGTTGCGGCGGAAATTGCGGTACGCGCCAGCAGCTGCCGCGCGTGCCCCCGCCGGTGCCGTGAACCCCGGGGCACGCTTTCAAGCGGAGGCAGGAAAGCAACGGCCTCAACTGCCCGTGGTCATAGAGCGCCCAGGTGGAGGAGGAGGAGGTCTCGCTCGTTAACAACCCCCTGCGGCACGCTGTGATGACGCTGCCGTGAGTGAGTGAGTGGAGTGTGAGTGAGTGAGTGAGTGGAGTGTGAGTGACTGATTGGAGTGTGAGTGAGCGTTGTGTGAATGAGTGGAGTGTGAGTGAGTGACTGAATGAAGGACCTTTAACGCGATACCGTTAAGTCTCCCGCTCTGCAGAATATCTGTCGTCGTCGGCGTCCGTGTTGTGAACGAAAAACTCCCGGCAAAGCAGCCTAGGTGGGCCACCTTGGTCACGTGACCTTGTGGAGTCATCAAAACCTGCTGGCCGGATTGTGAGCAAACTGACCACAGTGGCAGCTGGCAGTTAAAGTAATGATTGGTCGCGAGAGGCTGCTAAGCCAGAGCAATCTAGCTGGGTCTCACAGGCCCCACCGCTGGGCGCACGTGCCATCGCAAGGCAGTGGCGCCTCGCTTAACCGCTGCACCACTGCGCCGGGAGTGGTATTGAGGACTCCCAGGGATCTATAAATGTACTGTAGAGAATGACAGATTCCGCATTTATGGGCATTAACCAATTAACGCTATCGCGTCATACCCTTAAGGCAAAGCCTGGGTGTCCCCTCCAATTTTGTTGAGAAAATAAATGGTTGCTGTCTCATGGTGGGCGCGATCCTCAGACCAGGGTCCAAGTGGCTTGTGCTGTCCGCTTTGCCGTGTTGACCAGCCGGAGCTGGTCTTCAGGGTTCGTGCTGGTTAGCGCGGTTTCCCGCTGCTCAAGAATGGGGTTGTGGTTAGTCGGGGAGAAATGAGCGCGAGATTATGCTATACGGGATTGGTACGCCTTGTAGCCTCGTATTTGGTTGGTTAGAGTAATGGCTGGCTATCAGCAGGCGATACCGTTGTGACTGCCACAACAGTCAGCATATATGTGGAGGCGGTCTGCGCGGGACTGCGAGCGACGCTTTCAATGTAATGCGAGTTTCTTTAATTTTTTACTAACAATATTTTTATTACTGACAATAATATAATAACAATAATATTTTTACTGACAATAATAATTTGTGCTGAGAGTAATATGGGATCCTCACACAGCAACTAATTGTCACAAGCTTGATAAGATTCAGCGGCTCGCTGTAAGGGTTATCTTTAATAAAAAACACCGAAATCATTTTTCAACAGACCTCTGACAACGAGCCCAGCTGCCAATGCTAGAAACCAGAACCAGATATGAAAGACTAAAAACGCTTTACTCATTATCAATAATTATCTTAAAATAAATAAATCAGATTACTTTGAGATCAAAACTAATGAAATATCAAGGCATCATCATAGTAAGTTTATCCCATTACCGACTATAAAAACAATTGTTTCAGGTTTAGTTTTTTCCCCCGAACTTGTAAAGACCGGAACACTCTTCCAGATTCTGCTGTTCGGTCGTCATCATTAGGCGAATTTCTACGCCACTTAGAAAATTTCATTTATGGCACTAGCACTGGGCGATGAGGTTAGATTGCTGCTCTATAAGATGGCTGTTGTTCTGATTTCTGTGTGATGCATTTTGATTTTGTTTGTGTGTGTATTTCAGAGACGATTTTTTGATTAACTAATGTGGAACTATGGTTTTCAACATGTTCTGTATTACTGATTTTCCTGTTCAGTTTCGTTTTGTTTTCCACTCCTGTTATAGCCCCTTAAGGAGGCTGACAGTATTAATAAATGAAATGAATGAAAAGTCACCGCGCCCGCGTTGCAATCGTGATTGGCCTACACTCGGGTAAATGCGGTATATCCACGGCCTCAGCTGCATGTGGGTACACAGCGCGCCGGTCTTGTGTAGTCTCTCCGTTGAATGCAGCACACAGCTGCCTGCATACGGCGCTGGACACGTGCGCCAGTGTTTCACGCCGCGATAATGAGCTCGCTGTTGACTAGCGCCCGAGGAGCGGAACAATCGTGCGTGTGGCTAGTCTCGTACGCTGGCGCTAAATTTCTTCAGAGCCGCCTAGCACAGTAAGCACGGGCGAAGCTTCTTGCTTGCGCTTTAGCTGGTTTTAAGTGACCTGGACAGCGCAAAAGCACACAGTGACAAAGAAACGCGTCGGGACACGCGTGTTATGGCGCTGAATACTTATGAGGTCGCGTATAATTCGTATAGTTTACGAGCTGCTCACGTGCGTGTGAGAGCTTGGGAACACACATGACTGCGCGAATTGTGTGTGAATGCTCGCGCTGTATGCCAACGCTGAATCGCGCTTTCTCGTGATGAGGTGAGGTGTTGTTTACGTGACACGAAGTGCTGAAACATGCATGGGTTGCGATGTTGGCTGGACACCTGTCTTCGTATACGGGTCGGATGACTTTAATCCCGTGTCCTGCCTGCTGGACAGGAGTCACGGACTCAAGGGGCGACGTTGAAAAGAATGTGTGCTGGAGCTGTGCTTTGTTGAGCGTTATGTCGCCAGTCCAAGTGTTTTTCTTCAATTTATGTGCATAGGAGTAGCCGGCGACATAATCAGGCACCAACATCTCCTTTTATGTTCATGTTAATAAAAAAATTCCTCTGAACCAGGTTATAGTTTAATACTGTTCGGTGTTTCCAACTAGAGTTACTGAGTGTGCGGGTCTGCGCGTTACAAGGTTATACCTCGAAAAGTGCGAGTGAATGACTAGAGGTTGGTTGTGCGCTTAATTTCAGGATGCCCTTGAGTCTGACTGCGAAGATGAAATTGAAGGAAGTGGTGAAGGGGATAGCTACAAATAAATTCTGCGGAAATCCCCTTTACTCTGGTCTCTTGCTCTGCCATTTGCGCGCAGTGCTTGCATCCTTCCCACCTTAGCAACAAAACAAGGCATATGTATAGGGTGCTCACGAAGCCAGCTGGCAGATATCTGCACGAGCTAAGCCAGCTCGCGTCGGCCGCCAAAATTTCTGCGCTTGCCGCCTCACCTTTTATTTTATTATTGATGCGCTAATGCACCCGCACCGTTGGAGGGGAAAAAAGTGAGCATAATGCCGTGCAGACAGTCCTTTTCCTACTCCTCATGGCTTCAGCTTGTGTCGCGTACGGCGCTTTGGCCTCGAGGACGACGTTGTGACGTATATAAAACGCCCTTCCGTCGTTCAAGAGGCTAGACGGTGTGCGGTTGGACGGGCGCCCGCAATTTTTTTTTTATTTTTTTGCCATTTCGTGCTTGTTCACTTCAGAGTGGTCCGTAAGGAAATGGCCGTCCACGTACGTTCTCGCTATCCCCCTCGTCAGCCATTCTTCGCGAAGGTCAAGTGCAGCCCGGACCTTTAATCGAGGCTCCGGTACCTGCCCACTTTTCAGCAGGTGGTACACAACTGCCGGGTTGCAGGTCGAAACAGCTTAGGCTTAGGGAGGGTGAATACCGTGGCCGCCTTTCCTGGTTTCATTTCCGTTTATTCGTGGTTGTCAGTAGTACCACACCTTGTTTGCATGTCCGCTATTACTGAATTAATCCGGCGTCTCGTTCGCTTGGTAGATATTTGTTTCTTTGCTTCTCCCAACCACCACTATCCCCCCATAATTTTCTTTTTTAGCCAGTACTTGGCAGCATATTCCCATCTCAGACATTCTTGGCACATATTTCCTCTCTCGATGCGTTGTCATCGCTAGGGGAGTTTGAATTGCTACCCGCTGGCATGCCTCGTATGCATGCCATGGATGTATGCATGCAGCTGGAAAGGGGCATTATCCTTCCGTTTAGCCGGGCAATAATAATAATCGGTTTTTGGGGAAAGGAAATGGCGCAGTATGTCTCATATATCGTTGGACACCTGAACCACGCCGTAAGGGAAGGGATAAGGAGGGAGTGAAAGAAGAAAGGAAGAAAGAGGTGCCGTAGTGGAGGGCTCCGGAATAATTTCGGCCACCTGGAAATCTTTAACGTGCACTGACATCGCACAGCACACGGGCGCCTTAGCGTTTTGCCTCCATAGAAACGCAGCCGCCGCGGTCGGGTTCGAAACGGGAACTCCAGATCAGTAGTCGAGCGCCCTAACCACTGAGCCGCCGCGGCGGGTGTTTAGCCGGGCAAAATCGGATGTTTTGCCCGCCGCGGCGGCTCAGTGGTTAGGGCGCTCGACTACTGATCTGGAGTTCCCGTTTCGAACCCGACCGCGGCGGCTGCGTTTCTATGGAGGCAAAACGCTAAGGCGCCCGTGTGCTGTGCGATGTCAGTGCACGTTAAAGATTTCCAGGTGGCCGAAATTATTCCGGAGCCCTCCACTACGGCACCTGTCTCTTCCTTTCTTCTTTCACTCCCTCCTTTACCCTTCCCTTACGGCTTGGTTCAGGTGTCTAACGATATATGAGACAGATACTGCGCCATTTCCTTTCCCCCCCAAACCAATTATTATTATTATTATGGCCGCTCTATACTTTTGTTGCTTTATTGCGTTGGAGATGTGGCAGGCGTAGGCGACCAATGGTACGTTATACATGCACACTAAATGGTGACGACAAACTCGACGGATGAATTGTGCAGTAGCGGTTACGAAAAAAATGATGGATCCAATGCCACTTGTTGTTTGAAGCGGGCCTTATATCAAGCGAGCTCCCTGTAACGGCAACCTATGCAAGTTACGGTTGCTGATGGCTCCGATGTTAGTATAGTTCCTTCTAACGACCGTGAAAAATCGCTTGCACACAATTTTCGGCCTCTTTTATGAACATCATGAATACCGAGTGAAGTATAGAAGTATATTGGCGTTAGGTTTCGAGTTGCGGGTCTATATATGTTCTCGATCATCTTCATCGGAGAAGCAAAAATATAACCTTGCACTTCAGTCAGCATAGATCATTCTCGAGACCATTGAAAATTCACATAGGCTGACATGAACCACGAACGTATGCGGCATTCTGAACGAGCAGCTGTTGCTTCTTGCCTCTCTCCAGACTGTCAGCAACCTGGTTATTAGCACATACACGTCGAAGTGTATGAAAGGCTTTAGAGAGTATACAGCGTGTTCCTTTTGGCGCCATAGAACCATAATGTTCAATCTTTTCATCTGAAGATTCATTAAAGTCTGCATACAAGTACGCCCTGTCCCGTCTACATCTTGACACGTTCGCCTCTGAAGCAACTGCATGTGCGATCCTTGCACCGGTGCGAAAATTCTAGACAAGCGCTTTTTTTTTTTCAACGGGAAGTTGTTTATATGAACGCAGTTTTTTTCGCATATCGTAAGACTACGGGCCACAACAATCAGTTTGTTTGCACATCCCTCCTCGAGACGTTTGTTGTTTTCTGCTATTTATTGCCAAAAAACGCGTTCCATTGGCTTTCTAAGGCAGTCTTAAGTACTCAGTTAGAGCGCAGGACAGACTTCAACAGCAAGAATTTTTTACACGTTGGAAGGTTAGACCATTCCCATCAATATGTTGATAACACTACCTTAGAATATTCCACAGCTGCCTGACAATTATTGTCAACAACGCACCCCATTGGGATTTAGTGGCAGTCTTGAACTACTCATTGCGAGCTATAGCCATATACAACTCAAGAACGAAGCAGTTTTTTCCCCAAATAAGGGACCCCCTTCCAGCCAATGGCTCCAGCCCATTCTCGTGAACCTGCTAGCTGACACTGAAGGGAGCGGACTATCCCTTTTCATCTGCCACTCCCTGCATTTTCACGCTAGCAGGATCATGAAAATAGCTCGACGCCATTGGCTGGAATGTCCTTTAACGGGAAAACCCGCTTCCTTCTTGAAGTGTGTGCGACTATAGGACAACGTTTAAAAGCAAGTTTTTGCTAAGCATCGGACGATTATAGGCGGATACAACTCAATAACGCTGCGGCTTTTCCCCCTCAGAGTACCACCTTCCACCCAATGGCGTCGGCCGATTCTCATCACCCCCTATGGTGACAATACAGGGAGCGGCGCCACAATGGAGACAGGGCCGGTCCTATGCACGACCATGGAGGGAGGGGACTATCCTTTTTCATTTACCACTCCCTGCTTTGTCACACTAGCAGGGCCATGGCAATCGGCCGGCGCCATTGGCTGGAAAGGGGCTCTGTGACGGGGAGAAGACGCTGCGTTCTTGAGTTGTGTCCGACTGTACACCATTCCCATCAACGTGTTCATAATTGTATCGTAAAAGAGAGAGAGTTTGTGTGTTTATTGACCTAAAAGACAGAGAGGTTGGCCGGAAAAATAAATATCTGGCCTGCTACTCTGCACTGGGGAACGGAAAGAGGAGGAAAAATGTCTCGATGGGGGATGATGATGATGGGAGGAGGCATATGAAAAAAGACAAAAAAAAAACGAGGCACACTTTCTAACATCACAAACGCAAGGCAAGGTCCGTGTCGCTTAAAAAGCGTGACAGCGCTCGCGTTGCCTGTACAGTCTTCGAACTATCTGGCCAAGCGCCGAGGATCAAACCCTCCGAGAGGGGTCTGGTGTCAAAACAGACTTCAGAGCAGATGCTAGCATGAGTCTTTCTCGTGCATATGCTGGGCACGCCACTAAAACATGTATCGTACAATATTCTACACTCGCCTCACAATTAAAAGTAATGTTCAAGAAAAGTGAACTTGGTTTTGTGCACTGTGCGTGGCGGCAAGAACACTTGAAAAAGTACACGCCACAAGCTCAAATTCTTGCACCGAGAGACTGCAGCCCGAAGGCCGGCTTCGGTGGTATATACCGGCCGGGAGCCCGAAAAGAATCTAGCTCGTCTCAAGTGCGCAGCTCGTGTTTTTTTTTTTTTCCTCGCCAGCACCTGTTTAAATTTCCAGACACGACAGTCACACCGGCGTGCGTCTCCCTCCTAAAGTCGAGGAAGGCAGAGTGCGTGGCAGGGAAGGGGGCCCATACGCTTCCGCGACTGACTTGGCGCTCGGTGCGCACGCATACATATATAGCGGAGCGGCTTGGCCGGGGTGCGCGCATAATGTGCAACGTGGCGGACGACGGCTCGTGCAGTGCATTGGCGCGCGTCACGATATGCAAATGAGGCGCCGCTCGCTCTGGCACTCTCGCGGGGAGAAAGGAACTAAAAGGCGCGCTTGTGATGGACGACGTGTTGGGGTCGTCTCTTCTGATAGTGCAGTCGTCTCTCTTGGTCTGAGGCCCCCGCCTCCGTATTGAGAAGGTATACAGCTACGTGGTCCTCCGCTCCTGTCGGCCTCCACCTCATCCTCAAACCTCCTTGACGATCAGTGCACCTGAGCGCTACCTGAAGGGTCAAAACTTAATTGCCACCCGATTAAAAAAGCCTAAGTCTTTTCCATTTATTTGCGTCTTGGTTACAATCGATTTTTGATGACAAACTCAAGTGATTCCACTCTTCGGGCGGCGATCCGTGCAATAGGCTGCGACGCGGCCTTGTATTCCGTGCTGAAAAAAAGTTGTATGATGCAATAAAATCATAGCTTGTCATACAAATGTCATACAGTTATCATACTAATTTTCATACTAATGTCATTCATTGTTGCAAAATCATACATTTTGTAACAGATATGCCATAAAATATCATACAAATTATATGTCAATTGTATGACGAAGCCTCTATGAGGTTATTGCATCATACAAGTTTTTCTTTAAAAGGGTTGCGCATGCGCTATAGATTTTTTTTTTTACTCGTTACCGAAGAGGCCGCCGCGGTGGCTGAGTGGTTATGGCGCTTGGCGGCTGGCCCGAAAGACGCGGGTTTCATCCCGGCCGCGGCGGTCGAATTTCGATGGAGGCGAAATTCTAGAGCCCCTGTACTGTGCGATGTCAGCGGACGTTAAAGAACCCCAGGTGGTCGAAATTTCCGGAGCTCTTCACTACGGCGTCCCTCATAGCCTGAGTTGGTTTGGGACGTTAAACACCCATAAATCAAAATCAAATCGTTAGCGAAGAAAAGTAAATTCACTGGCCGTACTATAAACCACGTGGTCACGCTGGACCAATCACAGATGCGGCGGAGAGGGATGGTAGAGAGTTAAGTGTGGATAGTAAAGAAGGCGGCAACATCAAAGAGTGGCGCCACCCTATCGGGACCTCATATTGATGCTTGCCTTCGAAGGCTGGATTCCGGCTGCTTTGGCTGTGGATTCTACGACTCTCGCTTCTGTTGTGCTTGTTGATTTACACTGTCTGTGTAAGCGTGGTCCTCCGTGACTAGCACGGTCGAAACGAGGCCCGTTGTTGTTGGGCTTGCCGGAACAGGTCTTACGGGGGTAGGCAAAACAGGCTGGATTGGTCGACGACCTTGTGCGCACAACCCCCGCGAAGGCCGAAGAGCGTGTATATATAGTTGCGATGCATATCAACCGGTGAATACAGCACGAGAGCTTTGTATTTATTTTGGAGCGATGTAATGCCCTCGCATCACCGTGTGCGCGAACCTGAGAAACTGTCTGCCAGTAGTCTTAAAGTGTCTGTAGCATGAAGTGACTCAAATTGATAGCGGGCATCGCATGCGTACGTTGTGTCTGGAGAATTATGTACTCTTTTCAATCGGCATCGTCGATCTGCATGCATACAGCACATACTCGTTGACTTAGTATGTAAAGACGAGCGTAAGATTGAAACCAAGTCGGACGTAGACGCTACACGGTAATGTACAGCACAGATACTGCACGGCTGAGACTTGGCAAGAGACACAGCAGAGACGGTACACACATATGGCAGGGTGCCCTCACGAATCTTTTGGCTGGTTTCTCCAAGTTTCATTGGGCTGACAGTTTTATTGCCGAGCCATTATCATCAGTTCATCGTTGTGTGTCTGTCAAGACGTCAACAAACGCCAAACGCGTGCCACGAATTTCGCGAAGAAGCAGTTTTTGTAAAGCAAAAAAAAAAAACACCTTGTTTCAGGGAATTTATCCACCTAGCGAACACGTTCCCACTTCGTAACAGCGATGCTTCGGGATCGTGATCTTTCTCTGCTTAACGATCGGACAAAAACCGCATCTTCCATGCAGCGTGGAACCCGCCGCGGTGGCTCAGTGGTTAGGGCGCTCGATTACTGATCCGGAGTTCCCGGGTTCGAACCCGACCGCGGCGGCTGCGTTTTTATGGAGGAAAAACGCTAAGGCGCCCGTGTGCTGTGCGATGTCAGTGCACGTTAAAGATCCCCAGGTGGTCGAAATTATTCCGGAGCCCTCCACTACGGCACCTCCTTCTTCCCTTCTTCTTTCACTCCCTCCCTTGTCCCTTCCCTTACGGCGCGGTTCAGGTGTCCAACGATATATGAGACAGATACTGCGCCATTTCCTTTCCCCAAAAACCAATTATTATTATTATTATTATTATTATTATTATTATTATTATTATTATTATTATTATTATTATTATTATTATTATTATTCAGCGTGGCTATAAGGTGCGCGCCAACTGCGCTTACCCGTTGAGTCGTTCGACAACCAGCTTGGAACAAGCGGCCCGTGTCCACATGCGATTATAGCGTACAAACCTCGCGTTGCCGTTTTAGCAAAGCATGCATTTCTTTCGGCTTTGGACACAACCCCCTGTTGCGTCCGTCCGGCGACCCTAATTGCTGACCATCGCAGTCTGGCGCGAACTGCACGCGCTGTATGCGCACAAAGCACTTCCCCGGCCTAAAGCCAGCCGCCTCTGCGCGCTCTGCGAGCTTGCGTTACGCTATAGGCTATGCGCACGTACGAGCTCGGTTTCAGGAAACGATTTCGCGGTGCGAGCCGGGTCGGCACGAGTCGAGGCCCGCTCCGCGCAGGATGCGGCGTGGGGCGCGCGAAGGGGTCGGCTTGTTAGTTGCGTGCAGTGTGGCAAAACTTGCAGTTGTTGCTCGGCCGGTCTATAGTCTGAGCGGCAAATTTGCCTGTCTCCATGCATCCACGAGCAACAAGACTGCTAACAAGGTTGCAGACAATAGACTGCGCGAGTCCTCAGCTGGTGTAGCGCTGGTTCATCTAACCAGGAAGACGGATACAAGATCCGGGTATACCGTTCCAACACTCACTGGGCTTGCTTTTCATGTTTAGTTTTCGGTTCGAGGGAGCCTAGGAAAACGGACCTTAAGCGCAACTAGCAATCATTGTAGTCGGATGCAACTCAAGAACGCAGCGCCTTTTCCCCCTTCAAAGAAGCTCCTTTCCAGCCAATGTCGTCGGCCGATTCTCATGTACCTGCTATAGCGTCGAAATGCAGGGAGGGGACTCCCTGCATTGTCACGCTAGCAGTCTCATGAGAATCGGCCGACGCCATTGGCTGGAAAGGGACTTCTTTGAAGGGGGAAAAGGCGCTTCGTTGTATCCGACTATAGTTTTCCACTTTGAGGTCCCGCTTAAAACCACGCACCGGAGAGCGGGAACCGAGCGACGGACAAAAAGCAACGCGTGCGTAGCTCAGTCTTGAAAGAGAAAAAACAGCCGCATTTCTCTCTCCGGCTGTGTGGGCGTCCTTGTCGATGACAGGCTGGCTGTGTGCGTGATTGAACGGACCTTGAGTCGGCATATAGCTTACGCAATTGTGTTTGAACGCACGGAAATGCGAGTCCGCTGGCTATTCGTTGCATTCTTCCTGGTGTGTAAATTGAGAGGTAAAACGTGACAGCGAGTGAGGCCATTTCTGAGGAGGCTCCTTGCTGGCCTGGTAACTTCCGATGAAGCAACAAGGTGGCCTGGACGACGATTTGCCAGTGGGCTAGCTGACGACTCGACTTGCGAAGCATTGTCCCAGCGTGAAACATGGGACGCAAAAGAGTACAGACCAACGATTCTCCACGTTGACTCATAAACCTTGGGAGCGTTTGCGACAGGTGGTGCTATAGCGCTCGGCCTTACCAGTGACTCGCAATGTGTTGCCGGAATTATTTCCTGAAAGCAGGGCGGGACTGGCGATACAGAGATATAGAGGTTCCTTCACAGTCTCCATATCGTAAGCGCCGTATACATGTATCGCGACGCATTCAACTGACGTTCAGTCATTGCCGACACGTTGCAGGTTGTATTGGGTGCGGCTGTACATGGCAGCGAATGTGATGAAGCGATCTGCACAGGTCCTTTCTTGACGTCGGACACAACGTTGGAAAAAAAAAAAGGTTCAGTTATGTAATTCTCGCTTGAGAGAGGTGAGGAGAGGGGGAGGGGGGAGGGTTGTTGGCACTCTATAGTTGGCCACAAGGCAGAAAGCATCAGACAGTTGCTACTTGCGCCAGGTGTATGCACTTTGCTTCTTTTGTGCTCGATCTCAACTTCCCTTCGTCATCTATACAGCCTTTTTTGCCAGCTTGGGAGGGATGAATTGTAGCTCCAAAAGGAGTTAATTAAAATTTTGGAGTTAAAAGGAACTCCAAAAGGAGTTCTTGGCTCATTACTTCTGCAGGAATCGGAGTTGTTATGGCCTCGATGGTTTCGACCAATGCATCGACTAAAATGCTTATTGAACTGTTCTAGGTTGGCTTTAGGTAATTGTGCAATGAAAAAAAAAAAGGCTACTGCACAGCACGGCACGTTGATTCGAGGTTTGTGTCGCCTGCAGATGTAGTGCAGTAGGCGCATGTTAACGTCGCTCGTACGTAGAGCGTAATTAGCCTGTTGTTAAAAGGAATTAAGTTTATTCATATATATATGCGAAGCAAAAAAAATGCTTTCTTTTAATGTACAACGTTTATCCGCTCGATAATTTCTCTCGGAGTATTTGGAGCTACTTGTTGCAAATAGGTCGCCACGAAATACAGTTTGCGTCAACGCCAACATTCGTACAGTGTAAATCACGACGTACTTCTGAAGTATAGAGATCAAGAGTGATGCCAAAGAGGAAGGAGGCTGTACTATTTCATCTCGGTCATCTCAGATTTGAGACGGAGTCCTATCGTTCTAGGGTACCGGCACACCCGATTCAATACCGTCTTCGCTGCGCACAATTGCTAGACGCGTGGAGGCCCTTTCCGTGATCACGAATTAATACGGCGATCTCGTCCGGCAAACGGGCGGTCGTTCGCTCCACCACGTTGGCCATCCTCCCGGCTGTCTAGCCAGGCCTGCCGGACGCAGTGCTGCAGCCACGCGGGGCCCTATACCCGGCTGCGATCAACGCAGAAGCAAAGGAGCGGTCGACCGAGAAACCTGTTCCAGCGCCAGCGCAGGCCAAACGCGTGGCCGCACGCCGGACATGCGCCTCAGTCAACGACTGTGAAGAGCGCTGCAGGCAGAGCGAGGCATACGCGTGAGCCACAAACCAGCCGCCCAGTTTGGCTGCTGTCCGGCCGATGAACGAAGTAGCCGCGGCAGCTGCCGAGGGATCGACCTCGCGACCTTCGTAGCGGTCACGGGCCGACAGGGAGCCCTTTTCATTCTCCCCTTTTTCTTTTACTCCCTCCACGTGACACTGTTGCGCAGATTGCCCGCCGATTTTGCTGCACCAGCGACTTGTGACGATGAACTGACGTCTACTCAATTGATGTGCAAACCGTCTAGAGGTTTTTTTTTTAATTGGTTTTTGGGGAAAGGAAATGGCACAGTATCTGTCTCATATATCGTTGGACACCTGATCCGCGCCGTAAGGGAAGGGATAAAGGAGGGAGTGAGAGAAGAAAGGAAGAGGTGCCATAGTGGAGGGCTCCTGCATAATTTCGACCACCTAGGGATCTTTAACGTGCACTGACATCGCACAGCACACGGGCGCCTTAGCGTTCTGCCTTCATAGAAACGAAGCCGCCGCGGTCGGGTTCGAACCCAGGAACTCCGGATCGGTAGCCGAGCGCTCTAACCACTGAGCCACCGCGGTGGGTCTAGAGCTTTGTCTGATTTTGTGTTGCGAAAGGGCAGGCTGAAAGTCGTGCCTGGGATCTCGCTAAACGTGCGGAAGTTGTGCGCCGTTCAACGCGCAGTCTCACAGTGCCGTTGAGTTCCTTTTTGTAAAATTATTTTGCGTAGTTTCAGCACAAAGGTGCTAAAACTACGCAACTATATACGGTAACTATATATACCACCGTTTACGACAAAATCGGCTAGGTAAGCGCGGCAACGACAACGCGTTACCGTATTTGCTGTACGACTGCCCGCGGCTGTGCTAAAATTCTCCATTGTCGGCTCTCGTTACGAACGCAGCCAGTAGTACTGCTCAGGAATTCGACACGTAGCAATGATTCTATTCAACACTTGAGTGGAGACACACGACCGCGAAACGAGGGAGTTCAACTTCCTCAGGTCTTCGTAGTTGAACAAATATTCCTTCTGCTTCGTGGATCGAGCCATTCTGGTATAGTCGGATGCAACTCAAGAACGAATCGGCTTTTCCCCGTCAAATGATTCCCTTCCAGCCAATGGCGTCGGCCGATTCTCATGACCCTGCTAGCGTGACAATGCAGGGAGCGGCACCACGATGGAGAGAGGGGTCTATCTCCGACCATAGAGGGGAGGGATTATTCCCTGTTATCTGCCACTCCCTGCTTTGTAACACTAGCAGGGTCATGAGAATCGGCCGACGCCATTGGCTGGAAGTGGGGTCATTTGACGGGGGGAAAAGCCGCTTTCGGTCCCTGCTCCTGCCGAACTACAGGATGCAGCGTCTTTTCTCAGCTTTTGCCGTACATCTGCACGAACCATTTTCATTCCTTTCTCTACTCGTCCCGCGGTCCGGGATTTCTCTCGAGAAACCGCGCGATCGAGACCGAGGCCCGAAACACGCTGGTGAGCCTTTCTTCGTTAGTTTCCGTAGCCGCGTAAGAGAGCGTGTTTTTCCCTGCCTCACCGAGAGAGAAAAAAACTAACACAATGTAGATAGAGCGTTCAATCCGGGCACACTTAGTCAAATCGATTTCCTCCCAAAGTCCCGCGCCGACAGACGCCTCGCTCGCCACCACCAGGAAAGTTGTACGCCGCCTGGAACGTGCCGCGCCTATCGATGATGTGCGCAAACAAAAGAAGGCTACCCCGATTCGTGGTGCGTGCGGAGGCTGTAGCCAGTTGCGAAGCCTGGCGCGCGTGAAAGAGCCCCGAAAACGGCGCCGATTCCGTTAACCCGGTTTTCCCCTTATTTCTTTCTTCCCCCCACCCCCCCCCCCCGTTCACTCCCATCTGTCTATCTATCTCTCTCTGGCGTTCTAGGATGTTTTACTGCGCTGAACAACGGAAAAGTTTCACCGTTGACAGAAAGGCCTCTGCACCCATCCGAACGTCTTGTCTTCATGGAGGAAAAAAAACCAGGCTCTCGCGTTCGTCGACTTCGCTCTGGATTTTTTATTTTTTTTATATATTCAGCCAGTCGTGTTCGCACGTTTCTACATTGACTTCGAAGTCAGTGGCGCAACTCTATGGGTTTCTCATGTTCCGATTGTTGCATTCAAGTGAAAGAAGTGAGGAAAATATTTGACATTGGGGACACTTTCCAGCCTTGAATAGCTAACAGTATTAGTTAACAGTATTAGTAGACCTTCTCCGCGGGGGATGGTCAGTATTGCACAACCAGTTACACGTGCCGTATACTCTGAATGTCAGACGTTGTAGCAATCAATGAACGAGGTGAACGCCACGCGTAAGCCAGGACTGGTTTGAGCCTCACATTGAGACTAGTGTCTGGCAACCCATGTCATCGCTGGACGTCCGATAGACACAAGAGAAGTTACGTTACTTGGTTGTTTATCATGTGTGCTTTAACATTAGTGCTTTCACGTCTGACTGAAGGCTGCACCTGCAGACTGTGAGGCCGTATGTTAATCACTTGCGGTTCATTACTCCTTACGGTCGCCATTTGTCGTTTCGATTCGAAGCAAACATTTTTTCCTCCTGACTAGTACGTCCAGACGCCAAGGAAGTCAATTCGTTAGTTTCCCAATGGAGCACACCAATAGCAGTTTGTTTTTTACACGAATCTAAAAAATTTATGAAACTGCCAATATAGGTGAAACCTGCAGCATTGAGAATTTTGAAATTAACGCTCTAGGGATCACATTTTTGGAATCGCATGCCTATGGAATCACATGATTATGGGATCACATCTTTAATCATTGTATAGATGCCTTCATTCACTGTACTGCACACTGCCGCTGTATGCCATTCAATAGGAGGTTCAAAGCTAGTCAGGTAGACACTTCCACTTTTTTCCAGTTCTGCTCTTCCTCTTCTAGTTTTCTTGCTGAAGAAATAAACGCGTTGATTGATTGATTGATTGATTCATTCATTGATTGATTTACTGATTGGACGATTCATTCATTCATTCATTCATTCATGCTTCAATGTGTCGATAGCCATTCCTTCATTTTATTGTTCGAAGGTAGCGGCATATGCTAAACGGGTTAGAAAACGCAGAAAAAAAAGGCTCAACGTCGAGACAAAGAACGAGACGATAAACACAGCCGCCACCCGGCCGCCTTATCGAGTGCTTTCAAGGAATCAAACTTGACCGCGTACAGGCTTACCGAGACATCGCTTATGCACAGGCGTTTGTAATTTTTTGCTTGAAATGCTTCCAACAAATGCATCGCCCTTTCGTTTTAGCTCATGCCCAGAACTGTTGCTCTCTAAAATCGTGACTCGCACCCACACGCGAGGTCAGATGCGCGCCTTTGTCCTTCATTGTTTTCTTTTTGCTGGGCTCCCTTAAGCGGTCGTCCAAGAATCGATGCGTTTGCTCTATAAAGACAAGCCAAAAGTCAAGGAGATAGCATATAAACAACTCCTATTGCGCAGCGGACATAAGCGGTCACATGGTTTGTCTTGCGTCCCATCAATTCGTCGCCGCATATATGCGCGGAGCAACGTTTAGACAGCTTCTTTGGGGCTGAGAAAACCAACGACGCCTTGTGTGCGTTCGGTACCTCCTTGAGGTTATGGGACACCTTGTAGAGATGTGGCACAACTTGAGGCTTGACCGTGGTGCGCACATCCTCGGCCATTTTTGGTCGAAAACCGCTTCTGGAGGAGTGTTTCGGTGACGCAGTTAGCACCGCAAGCCGCCCAATATGATAGTCTAGACTAGCGTGCATCTGGCGCCTAACAGCAAGCCACCCAATGTGACAGCCCAGACTAGCGTGCATCTGGCGCCTAACTGCTAACCACCCAATGTGACAGTCCAGACTAGCGTGCATTTGGCGCCTAATTGCAAGCCGCCCAATGTGACAGTCCAGACTAGCGTGCATCTGGCGCCTAACTACAAGCCGCCCAATAAGATAGTCTAGACTAGCGTGCATTTGGCGCCTTACTGCAAGTCACCCAATGCGGTAGTCCAGACGCGCGCATCTGGCGCCTAACTGCAAACCACCCAATGTGACAGTCCAGACAAGCGTGCATTTGGCGCCTAATTGCAAGCCGCCCAATGTGACAGTCCAGACTAGCGTGCATCTGGCGCCTAACTACAAGCCGCCCAATAAGATAGTCTAGACTAGCGTGCATCTGGCGCCTTACTGCAAGTCACCCAATGCGATAGTCCAGACGCGCGCATCTGGCGCCTAACTGCAAACCACCCAATGTGACAGACTAGACTAGCACGCACCTGGCGCCTAACTGCAAACCACCCAATGTGACAGACTAGACTAGCGCACATCTGGCGCCTAACTGAAAGTCACCCAATGTGACAGTCCAGACTAGCGTGCATCTGGCGCCTAACTGCAAGCCACCCAATGTAACAGTCTAGACTGGCGTCTATCTGGCATCTGACTGCAAGCCACCCACTGTAACAGTCCAGACTAGTCGTGCATCTGTCATCTGACTGCAAGCCACCCTATGTAACAGTCCAGACTAGCGTGCATCTGGTGCCGAACTGCAAGTTACCCAATGCGACAGTCCAGACTAGCGTGCATCTGATGCCTAACTGCAAGCCACCCAATGTGGCAGTTCAGACTAGCGTGCATCTTCATGGTTCGGACACTACTTGAGGAGTGCATCAATTCTGGGCTCTTGCTTCGTTATGCATAGAGTTTGCGGTGGCACGGAGGACTATGCTGAGCGCTATGCTTTTGGTCCTCCCATATGCTTCTGAGACGTGCAGCTGTGACGTCTGAAAGCAATTGTTGCGTTCGAGGCAGATGTGCGCGTGGCTCTAAGCGGCTGGTGCCGAAGTACAGGTACACACGGAAGCCTATATGTAGATGTCGGGTTTCGGAGTCGGTGCTGACGCTCAGGTGCAGCCACATGTAGGTATACGCAAGCCACTGCAGAACCGCAGCTGGGAGCCAACAGTTATTTTCGGGTTTTGTGTCATTTGCTTTGCAGAGCATTGCTGGCGCACATAATACAGAAGCGTGCCTGACGCGTCTCTCTGCCCGTGTCTGCTGTACTGACCCTACCGAATGTCGGATTAACTGCTGACGTCTTTTTTACTGCGCAAGTAGTAAGAGTGCAATTAAGCCAAAATACCGGCGTGTGTATCTGCGTGACTGCAGAGTGAAGCCTCCGACGAGGTAGATGCAGAGTGATAGCGTAGCTTGCATAGAAGCCCATATGTTCAGAACATTACTAGTTGTGCTGCAGAGGCAGTGCCATCTTATAAATGAATGGGCAGTTAAACAATGACTTCATAATTTAAAAAATTGAGATAGCGCTCGTTGTCTTCCTTCGTCAAACCGCATCTTGTGTAGCTCTGAATGTCAAGTATGATGGGCTGGCTGCCAGGTGTGCATAAATGGCATAGGAGTGCTGTAAAAGCAGCAAACTTGAAGCATATGATATCAATAGCGAGTCATCAAAGCTGGCCGAATTAAAGCGAAATAACTGGCGCAACTTTCAGGCAGTGGGATAGGCGGAAGCTGCAGCAAATGGAAAACCATCATCCTAAACGCGCATTCCGTTTACGCATTTCGTTGCATCAGATCATATGAGAGTCTAAGTTTTTTGTATTGTGTTGAGCCGTTTGGCACATATTTTGGGACTCAGTAGCTAGGGCTGCGAAACAATAGCACAGCGCTGACTACGTGTACTGATAGAAACGGAAAATGACTAATATGTGCGATGAGTAAATGACTGCAAAGAAATGAAAATATCCGGAATCTGTCCTTGTCACTTCGCCGGTCCAACCTGGAGTGTTTGTACAACCCTATTGTTCATCACGCAACCTACATTGCCTCTTACACTGTTCGTGGGCTAGGCCGGTCGATATTTTTATCGCTGTGCAACTTCGCCTTAATCACGTATGGAAATCGTACACAGACTACACACGCCCGCTGCTGCTTTTTTTTTTTTTTTGGCAGTCACGCTGGAGATCGGGGGACTAACTGCAACCGGCTTGCGGGTGCGCAGCGCGCACTGACTCTGTTATGCGTACCGTAATTTCCGAACTATAGTCCGCACCAAGTGCATATATGCATAGTCCGCGGGCTAAGCTCTGGCTTTAAAAAAAAGTATTTAGGTTGTCCGCATACAGGATGTAGTCCGGAGGGGCCAAGTGTAGTGTGCGCGCATAAAAACTGACGATGGCAATACATCATCATCACCAGCCTGACTACACCCACTGCAGGGCAAAGGCCTCTCCCATGTCTCTTCATTTAACCCCGTCATTTGCCAGCTGCAGCCCACCCTATGCCTGCAAACTTCCTAATCTTATCCGCCCACCGAACTTTCTGCCGCCCCCTGCTACGCTTGCCTTCTCTTGGAATCCACTCCGTTATCCTTAAGGAAGGTGGGGTCAAAGACCCATTTCCCAAGCATTTCACCCTAAATAAGCCGAGCACCAGGCAGGGGAAGGCTTGTACCCATTGTATCACCGGTGGGTACCCGGCGGCACTGGGGATCGAACCCCGCACCTCCCGCAGCCGTTACCCTTAAGGGTAACGGAGTGGATTCCGTTACAATACAATCATACTAAAAGGTTGTAGCTTATATCGTTGTCAAGAGTAGGTTTAGACATGAAGTACATTGCAGGAAAGGCGAAGCACTGTCCAGGACTCCTCATAGATGGCGGTAGCCGCACACGGGTATCGGCGAGGTCCTTCGGCCGCTTCTAATCTTCGATCGGGGACACGCTCATGGCCTCCTTGGCTGCTTTCGAACATTGAAGAGCTGCTCGCCATCCGTCTCTTCCCTTCAGCGTCCGGCTTCCCTCACAGTTTCCGATGCTCATCTTTCCTGCTCTTCGACTTTAGCGACGTGTTCGGCCGCCTTGGCCGCCTTCTCACCTTTGTGTGCGGTTACATAAGCGTTTGATACGTGGCGATTTTAGCTCATCCTACTCTATTGCATGGCTGCGGCGGCAACACTACTGCCACCAAGTGTTTGGAAGCGCTGAACTTAGGGATGAAAGATGAGGAAAGAAGACGAGGAATTAGAGCAGTGGCGCGATGACTACCAGTTAGAACACACAGCGCGGGAGGATGCGGCGAAGACATCGGGAAATGAAGCTTCTCTGCACCGGCATTGACTATAGGATCCCGCTGAGTTTTTTTTTTTTTTCCTTCTCAGCTGGATGCCATTGGGACGGAAGATTTCGGGATAGTTCTGAAAAGTTCGGCGTCATGTTCGGCTTCAGATTCACCGTCCTTTTCGGTTTCAGGTTCGGCTTAATGTTCGGCTTGAGGTTCGCCGCAGTTAATTCCGGACAATGTTCGCCTCGATTTGCCCGGAACGGGAGTTAAAAGAATTTCAAGCTTAAATATTAAAGCTATCATTTGGGAGCAAACTATAATTTCGCGTTGGGTATGGTATGCTCATGCCCAGCTTTCCGGGAACGATTCAGCAACTGCAGTTGAACATGGTTATAACGACGTTGACGGGGCTCGACGATTTCGTTGTATCCACTATTTCGTTATAAACCGTTTCGTTATAGCGAGGTTCGCCATCTGCTGGCCGCCAGTAGCGAGCACCGCGTAACTCCGTGGGGATATTTTAAACTTGTATTTTTGAGAAAATTAGAAAGTCCCGAAAGATTCTGCGCGAACATGGTGATTATCATAACCGACCCTTCCTACTCGTTGGAAAAATCTGACCTATAAGATGTTTCCTTCGCTTGCACCAACTATATCCGATGGCCACAGAAAGTCAATGGGATGTACGGAAACGTCGAAACTCCCGCGATGATTTTAGGTGTTCAGCGCCACGCGGCTCGTGGTGGCAGCCGTGCGAACTAGAACCGTTTGTCCTAGGTTTCCTGGGCTTGATTATGCTGTGTACACCGGTTCTGTACCCAAGCAGCACAGGTAATTGGCCCAATATTGGAGATATATTGGCAAATACTGGTCCAACAAAGGGCCAATGTGATACCATCCATTTCCAATATTGGGCCAATTATATGTGCTGCTAGGGTGGACAGTCCGCGAGGCGAGAGATTTAAGCATGTACAGTCCGCGTACAGTGTACCGGAAAATGCGGTACTTCGCTACCCCCGTCGGACCGATATCCGGCGCCCACCGCCGCCCGCTCTTCGCGCCACTGCGCGGAAAGATTGAAGTGGACTGGATCGGCGAGGAGGGGTGCGGAGTGGAGATAGCCAACGAGTGTAAAATATACAAAAGGCTTAAGAAAAAAAAAGAAAAAGAAAACGTGCCCGCTGTTGTTGAAGTAGGGCGAAAGATTGTTTTCGCCAAGCCAGAAAAGGCATCGATTCAGCCTCGCTGCGTAGATGCTTTACAGATGACTGCACAGCGCTGCCAGTCCCGTATGTGTGCGTGGACTTCCTCCTCCTCCTCTTCTGCATTTTTTCCCCCTAATTTATTTTCTGCACTGACGCTGTGAGTATCGCCTGATGGTTCAGCGTCTATTTTGGGTGCCATGTTGGTAAGTGACGCTTCACAGTTTTTGCGCCCACCACTGTAAGACAGCCACGCTGTGCCAAGTTTGCGAGTGGCTTGGAGTCTGGCAAGAAAACGTGGGCAAGGTTATATGAATGGACTTTAATTAATTATTAATTAATTACTGATACCGCAAGGGCCCTTGGGTGAGGGCTTTACATGAGGGACTAGACGGCGCAGGGCATTAACTTTCTTTGTCCCGTCTGGATTTCTTTCGAATCTGTGTCCGTGTTTTCCTGCGCGGTTCCTAAATAAAAGTGCAATTCGTATCAGGTCACCGACTGCCCTGCTTGCCTGCTTTCGCCTATTCTTCTGGTTAGTACGAAAATAACTGTGCTTGGTGCAGCCCTCAGAAGGTTGAGTATGTGCAATAAATATGCGCATCCAAAGAGATCTAGTTGGGTATTTTGGTACACAGGGAGATTTATGGGCGTCTGTTTGGAAGGGTGGCTGTGGTGGTTGTTCTGACTTATGTCTTTCTTGAGCTTTCTTTGCCATAAAAAAAAAGCGTGCCAACATGATTTCGCTATGAAAAATTCCTAGCTCACGTTAGGAAGGGCTTGCGGTTGCTTCCCTAACGCTCATTTGAATCTTCCATTGATACAGCTCCGTCTTGTTTTATTTCAATGCCTGTTTGCTCAAGTTCCTACCGTGCGCGTCCACAGCGTATAGAAAACTGGCGTATAGAAAATTTATATAATGCAGAGCCCGTAAGGTCAGGTTTACCGAGTGTTTTGTGACCCAGAATTGTTTTTCCTTGGTAAAGGAACAGTGTGAGCGCTTAGCCGCTTCAGAAAGATGAGCAGAGATCAGTATTAGGCGTGTGCGGGTAATTCGGCAACTTGGAAACCCCTGTGCAACGGCTTGTATACTATAGGAATGCGTGCATGTGGTGTCACTTTTTTTAACGGAGAGTTGCGGCCACTTAGTTGGAGTTGGAATGCACTGCGCAGCCACTCTAGAACGTGTAGTTTCGACTGTACATCCCTTATAAGTTATTTCTCGATAGTGGGCTACACTAGGATTTAGTCAAACCTTTCGGTTCAGTCTAGGTAGACTAAACCGAAAGGCTTGATTAAAAATTAGTGGAGTCGACTCTCGAGCAAACTTTAATGGGACCTAGAACTTGTTTGAATTATGCGTAGTTAGAACAGTATCTTTGATGTCTGCTGGACCGAATCGTCAGTTCGATATAAGCGGGTGTTCGAATTAAGCGAGTTCAAAGCAACGATATCAGTGACGTGAATCGTCCGTTCCACTGAATGGATGCGAACGTGTGAGCTGAATTCCGGGCAGTTAGTCGGAACAGAAATGGAGTCAAACGTCACCCCTTGAGGCTTGCGATGGCACCTGTACTCAAGAACGTGTTCATCAAAGAGCAATTAAAAAAAAATCGGTGGTGGTTGAGCTCTGGTTAAACGCGGAGTGACGCGATAGCTACAGCTGGCCGAGCGAAACTTGGTCACGTGGCCAACCACGTGATCAGCCGCGCCACCGGCAGCTGCTCCGCACCACGTGACAGCGTGGCGGCGCCGCCACGCTGAAGGCTCGAAATGCTACCGTAATGTAGCTATCGCTACAAAAGATTAATCTGAACCGAAATACCGATTGCCGCATGCCTCCCAACCCCGACTGTCTCGTGTGTGCTTTGCGTATGAGTGTGTAAGGGTGGTATCCTTATTTCTTTTGCAGCTCCTAGTCGTAATTTTTCTGATGACCTCGTACGGGTGTTCTCTCGTCGGGCTCTGCCATCCGAAAACGGTAGGCCACATGCATATACGTGTATGCTGCATATTGTGCGTCTGTAGCCAAGGAAGAGGCAACCTTTCGTGCACGCATGTGTCGTCATGCTCGGCTTCTGGTGTGTGCACTATATAAAACTGGCTTTGCTACCTTACCTTATTCGGCACCCATTTATTGTGTCTGCGTGTGCGTCTTGCTTTGCGTGGCTGCCTTATTAGTGTTTGGCACATGGCCTGTGTATGTATGCTCGTGGCTATTTTCTGATATCTGCCGCATGGAAGTTGGGCACGTGTTACGTCCTCCTTTTTGTGCACATAGTGACGTGCGTGCATAGTGACGTGCGTGCATAGTGACGTGCACACTTAGTGACGTGCACTCATAGTGACACGCATTGCTTTGGTTTAATGGAGAGGGGGGGGGGGGCAACTCAAGTCCACCAGTCCTCCAGCTTATGCCCAGTTACATACTCCAACAGATTATTCAGTCCTGAAGCTGTGTGTCATTACACACTGAAAATAAACGAAATGCATGCATAGTACAGATTTTTTTTTACACACACAAAAAAGTAACAAGAATTGTTTACTGGCGCATTAACTGTCAAGATGCGGCGAATGGAAGAATTGATACTTCAGCGTTGGGTCGGTGCTGCGTTAGAATAACGTTGTAGAGGAGACGCCAGTTTTTTAGTCAGCCTGACGGGACATTGAAAATCTATAAATGTATTCCGAGTCGATCGATTTGGCGCATACAGTCCACTTGTAAGCAGGAAAAATGTTCTCCCAGGCGATTGACACACAGAACATGGGCTTCCTGCAGATTTTGCCGGTCTCTCGAGCTTTGGTTTTCGTGTTTTGACGTGTAGCTGGCGACAGTTCATCCTGGAGGCGTAGTGCAACCAAGACGCACGTTTTTTTTTTTCTGTGCCAGAATTATATTCCGCAGCTTATTCCAATGCAGTGTCCTGACGCGGTATCAGCCTGCATAAGCCGGCAGTGCAGTTCTTAGAATGAGCACGTATACAGTTAGCACTTAAGCAATTGTTTGCAGGAATAGTCGATCGTAGCGTTTGCCGGGCGTAACGGGATCACAGATCTCGTGTTTGGAGCTGCCAAAAAGATGCCAGAAACCTGCCAAACAGCAGCTGGCAGTGCCAAGGAACGCCACGGTACACAGTCCTAAGTGAGCCCTCTTTTGAAAGGAGAGACAGGATAACCTTATTTAAAGGACAGTCCTATAGTGGCCGCCCGTATGACAGAAGTTGTGGCCACGGTGTGTTGTGTTCAGGGAGAGTTTGCTGTGAGCTAATCTTTCCAGGTTAGATGACACGTGTGTGATAAAAGCGGGACCGCTGAGAGCCGTTACAGTGCAAGATCTGTACCGTAACCCCTACAGTGGAACAGTTGGGACAGCTGGGACAGTTAGGTGTGTCTCATCCGATGCCGTACTGTTCATCCAATGTGAAGTGGTTTCCGCACCTATGAAGAATCGTATGATTGATCAAGGCCCATGGGCACGTATGGGAATTGATCATGCAGAGTGAACTGGCCAATCAGTTTGTCTGCCAAGCAAACAACCATGCTCATCAATTCCGTGACCTCAGCCAGAGGAAGCCCACCCAACTTAGACATGGCAGGAACATAGAAACAAAGCAAAACTTGTTCTCGTCCTCAGAACAAGCAACACTTGGCCCTCCGCACTCCTCTCCATCCCTGATAAAAACACACCTTCCTCTTGCCATTGAAACGTATGCCTGTTAGCATTAGAAACTTTCAGATCGTTCCTTTTGCTTTCCCCTAGCCATGACCATTGAATGCGCAGAGCGCTTGATACTGCAGATGGCAGGGATCAACTGTGAGAGCGAGGAATCCCCCATCTGGGCATTGAGCGAGTCGGCAGGGAGGCCGTAAAGGAGTAGGTCATTCGTGTCGTATATGCTTCGTATACATACACGCGCAATAGAGTCAAGGGCCGTGTGTAAGGATTTTACTGCAGTTTTTGTCTGTACCGCGCTTCGGCCTGGTGGCTGTGCTGGGGTGGCGTACGCAACCGGTTTATTGCTGCCGACATAATGGGCTGTAAATTGTACCGTGTGTTCCTTCTCTCTGTTAATTTCCTGTCTGTTTCTCTCTTTTTGACGGTGCCCAGGCAAGAAGCGCTCGCATTCAGTTCATAGCGCTCATGGCCTTTAGAGGAATTAACACTCCGCATTTGGGGACTCGTGCTGTACGCTCTTTGTTTGGTGCGCTCAGTGGAAGTGTTGTTGCCTGGGGTTCTTCTTTCGCGAGCCGCGGAAAGAAGCACTTTCCACGTCCTGCCCTCAGACTACCGCCCGCTCGGGGAAATGATTCTCGGTGAGAGCGGCCGATAAGAACTGGTTCGTTATCTCTCTGCCGCCGTTCCCGCCCGGACAACACCGATATCATATGCTTCCTTTTTTACTTTCGTACGCGTTCGAGGTCCTTCGGGGAGCGTTGGCATAAACAGCGAGCGCCTTATTTATTATTTTGCGCGCGTTGTTTTCTGGGACGCTTATGCTGTAGCATCTGAAAAGGTCGCTGGCCTTTGAGTCGCGATCTAGTCGGAGTCTTTTGTGAGTGATTCCACGGCTGTACTTGTGACGAACAATTATATATATGCTGGGTGTTTCAGGGAAGCCTGGCACTAATCTTTAAAAATGGGGTTTTTGAGGTAAAGAGAAGCTTTCTGTGGCATAGTAGTACCAGTGTTGGCGCGTGACGTCAGGAAACAAGCGTATCACGTTAAATTTTAAAGCGGTTATTACCAAATTCCAACAAATAACTTTTTAATCAATCGATAGAGGGCTCGTGATTGCAATTTGTGGATTTGTAGCCCGGCCGTAATAGTCTACGACACAACGACACACACGACACATCGGGCCATCACAACTACGACCAGTCCTGACGCACCACGCAGGGCTTCACCACTCAGCGTATATATATGTAATATCTTTGCATCCTATGTATTCTCTGGCTGTTGGACTTACTTTCATATGTACAACGAGACCATTACACACACTACCACTATAGTACAGCTCACATCGACATAACAGCATCACATGGCAGCCAAAAATTGAATGAAGACATAACAGGATTTAATTCGACGCCGTTCGGCCTGGCAGCGAGCAGTCTTCTCTGGTGCACTCTCTTACGTCACATATACAAAATAGCGAAGCCAGACAATGCACTTCTTGGTATATATATAATTGATATATAGGTTCGGTTCCCACCCCATGTGGTTTTTATATATATATATATATATATATATATATATATATATATATATATATATATATATATATATATATATATATATATATAACAACGTAAAGGTAATGATGGGATCGTTTTTGCACTGGAGGGGGTGCCAACAGTCACCGAAACGAAGGTGCATAGGGGAATGTTTCTTTTTTTTTTGTAGTGCTGATTACCGGGAGAGTAATACTCCGATTAATCTGTCGCTTAAAGAAAACCACTTACACCGCAGTCGCTACATAGTACGCCATTGTAGGACGAACACGCGCTCTTCTAAGGGTGGCCGATGCTTGCGCCAGATCGTGAGCAAAGGCGGGTCCTTACACACAGTTCGTGAGCGATACACGCTGTCAGGGCGCAGATCCTTCACTGGAAACTAGCGCAGAGTCCCGCAGCGCGCCCGTGCTCGACATGAGTGCTCGACAGTTGCACACCACTTCACAGCAGGGAACCTCGGCCTTCTGTTCTTTGTTTTGTTCCGGCCGATCTCTCTCCATTAGCTCCCAGTGAGGACAGCTGGTGTGCACGCGCGCGTGTGTGGGACAGCATCCAGCTGTGCTCCGAAACCGGTCTTCGGGGCTTCTCGGCCGGCACGGCGCCCCGTGGTGTTTGGGGAAACAATGGCTGACCGAAGAGCGGTTTGAGAGGGAAAAAAATTCAATCGTCGCTGAAGTGAAGAAGCTTCCCAGCATGCTTCGAGCTGCGTATGCATGCTGCGGTGGGAGTGGTTGAACAGAAGTGAAAATAATATAGTTAAAGATGGAAAAAAATTCATAGAGAAAAGGGGGGTGGGGCACGCGTGGTCCATGTACATAAAAATAATAATAATAATTTGTTTTGGGGGAAAGGCAATGGCGCAGTATCGGTCTCACATATCGTTGGACACCTGAACCGCGCCGTAAGTGAAGGTATAAAAAGGAGGGAGTGAAATAAGAAAGGAAGAAAGAGGTGCCGTTGTGGAGGGCTCCGGAATAATTTCGACCACCTGGGGATCTTTAACGTGCACTGGCATCGCAATGCGCACGGGCGCCTTACTGTTTTTCCTCCATAAAAGCGCAGCCGCCGCGGTCGGGTTCGAGCCCGGGAATATAAAAACCCAGAGATGATAAAAAATCATTAATGCAGGGAAGTTGCGATGTTGTGAAGACAACGTATCACAGCTCTTCTCTTCTGCATAATATTTTTTTGTGCTGCTGATGAAGAATTTTTATGCCACAAGTACATCTGTGGTCGAAGAGCGCCATGGCACAATACGTTTTCGGTTACCCTAGGTAGGGTCCAGTTTCCCAAACAATTCATCCCAGACAAGTCGAACACTAGGCCAGGGGAAAGCTTGTACCCATTGTATCGCGCGATGGGTACCCGGCGGCACTGGGGATCGAACTCGCGCACCTCCCGCATGCGAGGTCGGAGGCTCGAACCACTAATCCACCGCCGGGTCGACAAAAAAGTATTAAGGCAGTGGGGTCTGAAAAAAAAAGCGGACCGTAAACAAACACTGAACGTTGTCCAGCGCGGACGTAAGGGATACAGATGAACATGCGTAACTGTTGCGAGGAAGCCGACATCTAAGTCATCTGGAGACTGAACGCAATGCCCGTGCCGTAATTTCGCATAAAATGCCGGTGCAGTGGGCAGTTGTTTCCGTAGCCCTCGCTACTAGAAGCACTGCGCCTCTGCTCTGTTCGTCTTCCAACGGTGCTTTTCGAAAGTCCATACCTTCCAGCCTCCTTGACGAGTGACCGGAAGTGAGACCGGAGAGCCGTCCTTCTCTAGGCCGGACTGGCGTTCTGCTCTTTGTGGTCTACACGCTTTGAGCAGCCTTGCTCGCTGTGTAATGGGCTAGGATCGTTACAGGAATCCCACGACACTTCTATAGGCAGTGACGGTTCCGATGACATACCAAGGCTGGGATTGTTTCCAAATGACCGTATACGTAACTACGCTTATACACGACATTTCGATGCACGAACCGGTCATCTTCAACGATAATAAGCTGAGACAAAAACAAGGTGAAAAAAACGGCGCTATTGTAAGAAAGCGTCAACTTTCCAGCATATCCTTTAAGTTAATTACAAAGCTCTAGCTGCGATCCTGAGTACAGTTGAGCGGCTACCGGGAGTTCATGCACAGACACCCGCTGTGTCCCAAGCAGGAGCCTTGTACCGGCGCTGCCGAACTTCCGAGACCGGCCCCGGAATAGACTTAAAAAGGCTGACCTGTCCTCTCTCGGAGGCTATTTCGTGCCTCGCGTTACTGAGCCACGCTGCCACCCCCCCCCCCCCCCCCCTCGCCATGGAAGGAAGAACCAGTGCGGTCCCCTCCACCCCAGGGCCTCCTTTGTTCTTGTGCGCGTATATATACTATACAGGGCTTCTCCTTCCGAGAGCTGTCGTGCGCGACCCGTGTCACGCGTCGCTTTGTTCTTGGCCGAGAGCTCCCTGTGCGGGCGCCGTCGACGCCGCCGTGTCGCGGCATTGTCCGGTCGCCGTTGCCTTTCCTGGCCAGCTCAGTCGCGAACGCACGGCTTCTGCACTGCGCCACAGTGCTGAGAAGCGCGCTTTTCTTTTATTTGTTTTGTGTGTAATTGCGCTGCGAAAGCTCCGGGGATGCTAACAAAAAAATTACGCGAGCTAAAAAAAGCCGGCAGTAAGTTGTCTCACTTCTCGGTGGACACCTCAACTGCGCCTTGAAGAAAGCGATGAGGGGTTCTTGGCGTACTGGCGTCTAGCACTGCTGTCAGCAGTTCAGGGGTATATATACAGTGCTAAGAAGAAAACATGGACGACTGGAGCGACCGACATGTTCAAAGGCTGGCTTACACAAGATCGCTCTATAGTCTTGGCGGCGTTTCGAAAATATACAGATAGACAAAGGGCGCTAGAGGGCAGTAAGCACCAAGGTAAGCACAGAACGAAAATTTCAAGATTGAAACGACCACAGAAGCGCAGATGAAGCATACGAGACAGAGAGCGATGTGCCAGAAGATAAAGGTCACATCTAAAGTCAAATCCAGACGGTTCAAAATGAAACCTTTAACGGCTTCTGCCAGAGAAGGTCCGTTCACTCATCCGTATTCGCGCCATCTCCGACGTCGTACGCATGCTAAGCTTAAGTCTGTTTTTATAGGTGAAAAATTTGAGGGGCGATCAATTGGATCGATGCGGAAGAAATGCGAGAACATTCTTCTCTGCCTTCTCTTCTTTGTGCTATCGTTCTGCAGCCTGGAGCACTATACTGTACCACTACGACCACTATACCGCTACTTGTAACTTCACCAAGCCACTACCATTACAAGAAACCGATCACTGTCATCTGTCAATTCTGCCAATGAGGCGTCCACACCAGGTTGCTATAGCCGGCGCTTCGTTGTATCCGGCGCTTCGTTATAGCCGGCGTTTTGTTACAGGCGGTGTGTCATTATAGTCGAGCGTTTTGTGGAGGCTTCGTGGAAGTTGGAGGCTTCACACAGGCGCCTGACACCGACGACGGACAGTTTTTGACGCCATATGGGCCTCCTAATGCTCTCGCATTGAAAGCTCAGCGGATTGGGTGGAAGGAAATGAATGCGGCAGCTGAAGGCTAACAAGCAGCTGGGGGCCGGTCCGGCACGGAGACGGAGCTGCGCCTCGAATCAAGCAGTTTTGCAACTGCAGCGATCCTCACACTTATAAAAATGGTCTATAGACATTCTATAGACGTCTTATAGACTCTATTGCCTTCCTATGGATATTTCTTTTTGTCCATTCATAGTCTATAGACGGTCTATAAACAAGTCTATCAAAAGTGTATGGTCATAAATCTATAGATTGTCTATAGACTGTCTATAAGACTTGTATTGCCTATAGATTGTTCTTTAGGCTTTGTCTATAGGGAATCTATAGGCTTTATAGATAAAAGAATATAGACAGTCTATAGACTGTCTAAAGAAATTTTTGTAAGGGCTGCGGGAACTCGACTCCGGCTTACGAATGCTCATCAGGCACAAGAAACAGGGGGAGCCGAGGGACCCTGCAGCGCGGATGAAAAAATAAATAAAATCTAGGTCTCTACAACGTGAATAACCCTATTCTAATCTCCCCCGCCTTCACAGCGTTTCGCGCAATTCATTACTCTGAACGGCCTTTCTTTTTTTTTTTCTAGCTCCTGCCCGCGAAGTTCCGAGTAGCATCAGCATAACAAGTCTAGCCAGGTTGCTCAGGGCTTTCTTCGGTTTGAATCGCCGGGTGTCGGCCTCGGGGATCGTGTTTACGAAAATATCGGCGGCGGCCTCCGTGGCTTATCGGGCGATAATATCACTCGAGCCGTGTCTGGAACGAGTCGGCAGAGTTCGCGACACCCGTGCAACGTTGGCCAGCACAGAGGTCCTCTACCCAGGAGTTACTTGGCAAACTCCGTAGGGAAAAGCCGGCCTCAAAACATTATCTCTATAAGGGCCTGCCCCCAGCACTCATGTTGTCAAGCGTGCGTTGTTGCGGCAACAGACATGCATCGGCCAGGTAAAGTCACAGGGGAGCCTCAGCTGCTGCCTCGACGCTATAGACCTTTGCGAAACTTGGAGTGGCGAAAGCGCTCGTATCGGAAGCGGCCGCTGCGAGCGCTGCAGTGCTCCCGAAAGCAGGCGTGGCGGATATATATATACGGGCCAGGGTCGAGCGCAGCCAACGGCAAATTAATTGCCCCATCGAGAACAAAGAGCTCTGTCGGTGCATCAGTGTGATTGGCGCGCCGAGACGTGCCCAGCATACTGCGATAGCAAAAATAGAAAAACAATAAAGAAAAGGCAAGGAAAGAATGAAATTGGGGGAGGGGTGGGGAAGACCAGAAAGGATATACGCACGCACGCACGCACGCACGCACGCACGCGCGCGCGCGCGCACACACACACACACACACACACACACACACACACACACACACACGCACGCGCGCACACGCACACGCACACGCACACACGCACACGCACACGCACACGCACACACGCACACGCACACAGACACAGACAGACACACACACAGACAGACACACAGACACACACACACAGAGAGAGAGAGAGACTTCGTAAGCGCAAGTTTAGTGGGCCGGCCCTTTATAGAGGCAATAGTTTGAGAACCGCGGCTTATTTCAGCGCGTTGACGCTGCTTTCTCGGCGAGTCTGTTGACCAAGCTGGTCGTCCACGTGGTATAACAGCGGAGCTTGGAAAGATTGCCTCACGTTCCGCGACCGACGCACTAAACGAGCAAGCTTCTCATACGGTGGCGCAGCCGCTGCTTTAGTTCGAATCTCACTGACGTCACGAAACTTTGCGAATTATCCGATGCGGAACGCGACGGGCTAATGGGGTCAAACCCAACCGATAATCTTGTGTGGAGCCTCGGAGTAACTCGGATAGGCTCGGGTTAGTTCGGAGGAGCGTCGCGCCAGCTGCAGCCAATCGGTGGAGGGCGTGGCGCCAGCTGCCGCCGAGTGGAGAGGGGGTGTGAAGATGAAGAGCGAGAAACGCGGTTGCGTGCACATGCAGATGCTAGAAAGAAGGGGCGAAGAAGAAGCACGTGCTTTCGCGCGTCTACTCGGTTTAACTACGTTAAAACCCTACTACTTTTTTCCCCCATCCTGCTAGCGCCTATTTAGCAATCCAGCACAAATAACAGCGATTTCGGCAAAGGGAAGTCACCGTTACAGTCACTAATAATAATAATAATAATAATAATAATAATAATAATAATAATAATAATAATAATAATAATAATAATAATAATAATAATAATTGGTTTTGGTGGGAAAGGAAATTGCGCAGTATCTGTCTCATATATCGTTGGACACCTGAACCGCGCCGTAAGGGAAGGGATAAAGGAGGGAGTGAAAGAAGAAAGGAAGAAAGAGGTGCCGTAGTGGAGGGCTCCGGAATAATTTCGACCACCTGGGGATCTTTAACGTGCACTGACATCGCACAGCACACGGGCGCCTTAGCGTTAGTCACTGACGACAAAACGGGATTCTATCGACCTCATCAATACAAAGAACTCTGTGTAATCCTGATGCAGGGCGCACGTGCTGCATCGACTATGTAGGGGCGTTTCCTTGCGTAGTGAAATACAAAGTAAATACAAATGCAGTCAGGAAAGTACAAAGCGGACCAGGTGGCGCTCGCCATAGCCCCGATTCAAAGGTGATGCCAACGAGATATATCTATTAACTCCCCGGTCTAGCAGCAGGGGGCAGGCAAAAGCAGCGACCGGCGTTACGTAGTACAGCGGAGGTATAGGGGCAGCTGCACGAGGACACATAGCGGCATTGGTCTGGAAACGTCGTCTCTTTGCTCAACTGGACTTTAGAAGATCGTGTCAATCGACTATACCAGAACGACCCCTGAACCGTTGTGGTTTCCACGTGCTGCTGATTCAAAAGGCTCCTGCGCCGCACGTCGCTGGTGCGTGGCAGCTTTCTGCCGTCACTTGACCGCAAGTGTATATGGCTCTGCCAGTAGCTGCAAGTGGTAACGTGGCATATATTCAGAAGAACCCAAGAGATGGCGCCCGTGTCCAAGGTGGGCGTGAGCCGTTTCAGTGGTGCACTGGCTGCTTATAGGAATCCCGCTATTGATGTCGATCCTGTGCGAGCGAATGAACTAACGCAGGCATTTCGTCTAGAGGTGCGTTCGACCCCGTTCTGTCCAAGGTCGTGCTGGCCTGGGAACTTTTGCGACAGCTATTGCATCCCGGTGCTCCCGTTGGGATTAAAGTCCCTAGACATTAGATGGGACTATAGCTTTCACCGATTCGGGTGGTCTGACGTAAATGCAAGGCACTACCTTTAGCTGCTTCCCGCGCCGCTGCACCCGTGAGCACATCGACAACCATGATTCTACAGTCAGATATAACATAAGAACGAAGAGACTTTTCCCGTCAATGAACCTCCTTCCAAACAATGGCGTCGGCCGATTCTCATCACTCTGCTACGGTGACAATACAGGGAGTGGCCTGACAATGCAGGGAGGGTACTATGCTCTTTCATCTGTCACTCCCTGCATTGTAACGTTAGCAGGGTCATGAGAATTGGCCGACGCTATTAGCTGCTATTGGCTGCACAGTTGGCCGCGAGGTGCTGGAAGTGGTAAAGGAATATGTCTACTTGGGCAGGTAGTGACAGCTGATCTGGATCATGAGAGGGAAATAACTAGGATAAGAATGGGGTGGAGCGCATATGACACAGCGAGCCATGGAAAGAAAAATGATAGGTGTAACGTTAAGAGACCGGAAGCGGGCAGAGTGGGTGAAGGAACAAACCCGGGTTAGGGACATCCTAGTCTAAATCAAGATGAAGAAATGGGCTTGGGTAGGGCATGTAATGCTTATAGGAATCCCGCTATTGATGTCCATCCTGTGCGAGCGAATGAACTAGCGCAGCCATTTCGTCTAGAGGTGCAGAAAGTGAGGTGGCCGGATGAGATCAAAAAGCTTGCAGGCATAGGGTGGGCGCAGCTGGCAAATGACAGGGTTAATTTGAGAGTCATGGGAGAGGCCCTTGCTCTGCAGTGGGTGTAGTCAGGCTGCTGCTGATGATGACTGGCTGCAAGGGGTCCTCTGACGGGAAAAGCCGCTTCGCTCTTGAGTTGCATCCGACTATAGTTCGTCCATTCTCTGCAAAGCGAAATCCAAGCCGCCTACTGACGCGGCTCCTCCACCGGGGGTTGCTTCAAGTGCAAAGGACCGCCAGCCATCGTCCGTGGACTGACCGAAAGCGATGGGGAGGGCGGGACCGACGGCCTTGCTTGGGCTTCGTTATCGGTCGCTTTCCGTGACAGGAAGCATTGCCGGGTGCCCGACGGGGTTCCCCTCGGAAAAACCGGTCGCCACGGTTGCACCGGTAGCACGGCAGCTTGCGACACCGGGATGGCAGCAGTCGCTTTTGAAACGAGGCTCGGGGTGGACGCGTGACGACCGTCTGCTTTTCGTGGGTCTGACAGCTGCCGCGCATAACAAGGATGGGGGCTGTACGCGTATAAACGTAGACGAGTTTCGTTGCTTGCATGTAACACAACCCTCTATGCATAGAGGATCACCTCTCGCGGACGAATGTGGACAGACTGCGCGGGCACTGGCGAGCAGGCTAGGGCTCCCTTCCCGACCATTGTTCACTTCGTTTAGTGTCGGCAGAGCACTTATACGTTGTATGTGCAATATTAGAGAGATTTAGCATACCGGATACGTATACCGGTTTCGCGAACACTTATTGCACACGCGCAGTGGTCCTACCCGGCTGCACGCTTGCCACTGCGCATGCGCAGATCTCGTACGTAAAACCAGTATATACGTCTCCGCTAGTACTTCTCCGGTATGCTAATTCTCTCTATTAGACTCTTCGCATAGCGGAGACGTACTAGCGTGAACATATACCGCATTACCGGATGCGTCCTGCGATGCCAGGCAGGGCCATTGAGCGTGCGGAGCCGGCATGCTAAATCTCTCTATTAGACTCTTTTCGCATAGCGGAGACGTACTAGCGTGAACGTATACCGCATTACCGGATGCCTCCTGCGATGCCAGGCAGGGCCATTGAGCGTGCGGAGCCGGCATGCTAAATCTCTCTATTCGACTCTTTTCGCATAGCGGAGACGTACTAGCGTGAACGTATACCGCATTACCGGATGCCTCCTGCGATGCCAGGCAGAGTCATTGAGCGTGCGGAGCCGGCATGCTAAATCTCTCCACTAGACTCTTTTCGCATAGCGGAGACGTATAGCGTGAACGTATACCGGTTTACTGGACGCCGGCTCCGCACGCTCAATGGCCCTGCCTTGCATTGCAGGAGGCATCCGGTAATGCGATATACGTTCACGCTAGTACGTCTCCGCTATGCGAAAAGCTTTTATTTACATAGATTAGGTCGTATTACAGGAATGGAGGGAAGGGTAAAGAGGGCGGATAGCTTAATTAGACCACCGTCCCCTCTCCCCCCTCCCCCCCCCCCTCTATACGTTCCTGCGCAGTTTAACCCTTTCCTTTCGCTATCGACACAATGTAGCTGTGTTGACACTAAGCATTAGTGTATGTCTGTAATTAAACAGGCAGAAAAGAAATCATTGCGACAAGTCCTGCGAACGGACGGTCGACTTGGCTTCGACGATTGGGGTGACAGCTCCAAGGAAGGCACAGCCTCCGTGATGCGTGCAAAGACTGCACGTTCGCCCTGGCGCGACACTCTTCCCATCGGCACACCCGCGTCGCGACAGCTGTTCCACAAAGGCAGCGAGCCGAGCACGGGTGTCATTACGGCCGCGGCCTCCCCCGTTCGTCTTCCGCCGCCAGGAGCTTTGTTACCAGTCTCGGAGGCCACCCCCCACCCCGTTCGTGCATGGTCGCTGCCCGCCGCCCATCCCGAGTCACGGCGGAGAGGCCAGAGCGCGATGCGTGCTCTGCCGAGACGAGATTACGTGCCCGAAATGAAAAGCAAGAGTACACCCTTTCGCGACGGGCTGGCCTTGGAGGAGACGACGTCTTCGGCATTGCGTGGCCAGGTGGGCGCCGAGCGATGAGATGGGGGGTTCTGAAAGCGCCATGTGTCGCCGGGGCACATAGAAAGCACGAAGGTCTTCTCGGGTCACCTGCTTGTAAGAGGCATCCGCACATTTCGCATCCTTCGTTTGAACATTACCATTCTCGTAGAAATGGCGGAAAGGTCATCGGACGGTGCAGGCCTGAGCAGAAAAGAGGCAGTCTAGATTGCGATAGGCCACCACCACCTCCACTGCTGCCGTTACCGGTCGGAACGAAAATTGAAGCTCATCGCGTGGCCGACATGTCGCTGGAGCGTGGCCGAATTAATGTTTACACTTCTAGACACCTTATCTACTGTCTAAAGAAATTCTAGTAAATTGTGGCTGCTCGTGCGTGCGCAGTGGGCAGAAATACCGGTAGGTGAGTTCAGTAGCGGACTGTGGCGCCGATTGTGTGGTGTTAAAAGCGGTGAAAACACTTTGCAGAACGAGCGCTGCCGTTTATTGTGCTCTCAGCCTTAAATTGCCCAAGTCGGATATCCATGGGACGTCCAGCGGACGTCCGTTTTGAATGTTTATGCCTGATTTGTTGTCGAATAGACATTAGGCGGCCGTCCAACGTCCGCAGCAGGAAACGCATACTCACGTAACTGTTCTCGTTTCTCGAGAGCGTCCGGAGTGCTTATGTGGTTTGAGTAGCAGAAATTTCAGTGGAAGGTATGGCCCGCTTGGTCATGTGATTGTCTGGATTATGTGTTGAAAAGGGCTTTTCTTAAGGCCACCCATGATTTATGAAGCAGCGGCTTGAAAAGCTGAGCAGTCCCCTTTACTAGCAGTGTTTTGTATTTAATGAGGAAGGGTTGAAGATGTATTGCTATCTGCTCTTGTATGACTTTAAGTTAAGCACGCTACATGGCTGTGTAAATGGGGAGTAGACTTGTCCATGTGCACCCTATACATGTTTTGCTTTTACCCTATGTGCAGGCATGCGAGCATGACCCAAAGGTGTCGGTGGAAGTCTTCTACGAGACGTACTGCCCAGACAGCCGGAACTTTGTTCTCGAGGAACTCAACGGAACGTATGCTGAGCTGTCCGACATAATTCAGCTCCAGCTGGTCCCATATGGGAAAGCATCTGTAAGTTCAGCTGTGTGTTTTTTCTCTCTCTCTCTCTTGCATGTCCACTGTACCACTTACGTCCGTCTGACCAAGTTTTAGTCACTCAGTGTTCTGTGTTGCTTTCTCCGTATCCACGCAGTTGGTAAGCATTTTGTTCGTAATAACATTTCAGTTTTCGTTTCTCGTGTAAGTATGCCTCCTTTCAAACTGTTCGCTTCAGGGATTTCATAAACGCGGGGCTTCGCTTCATTGCTGCCTTCTTTTTTTTTTCTTTTTGCTCTCTGTGTCCAGAGGAGAGAGCTGCCCAACAAGTGGTTCACCTTCGATTGCCAGCATGGAGACAAGGAGTGCTATGGAAACCTGCTGCAGGTGAGCGCCAGTTTTCCTCCATTGTTGTCAGTCTTTACTACCGCAGCTGTTCTGAGAATGTCAAAGTACAGTGTCGCTCAATATGAAAGGGAACACGGGAGCGCGTGGCAGAGAGCCAGCGTGAATCGGCGGCAAAGGCGCATGCGCACTAAGCACGCGCCTCATGGCGCCCATTTTCGCCGCTCCTGGCGGCCACGTGCTCCCGCGTTCCCTTTTATATTGAGCGACCCTGTACGTACGTCTTCGTAAGTAGCCAAATAGTCCGTGGTGACAAAAAAAAATAAAAAGGTCTGGTTGAATCGCTGCTTGAACTGATGTAAAACCTCGATAAGTCTAGATTGTTTTCTTCGAAATACCGGTTAATGCGATGATTTCTGGTGCTCTCGAATTTTATTTCACAAATTTTGCCGCTTAATTTCGGCGGCCAGAGTGCGCCACTGACCGACTGATTAGTCAATTTCGGATGCAGCTTCCGAGACTCCCTCCACGCGGAATACGCAACGCGTGCTATGTGCCGTCGCTGATCTCGGAGTAACACTCAGTCTGCAACTGCTACCGCGATTAACGTAACCATTTCCAGTTTCCTCACTTACGCGTCTCTGGGACTCGCCTGTCTTGGGTGCTCACGAATTCGCCTATTTCGGGTGTAAAGGCGACCATTTGTGCGCTTCCGTTCATTTCATTCTTTTTTCGCTCACTAAAGCTTCCAGCGAAGTGCATCGTTGCGCTAGAGAAATTTCCTCGCCCAGACTGCCCACTGACGTCATCGGGGGAGGGGGGGAAGCGCTGGTGAGGTGTCGGCCTAATCAGTTGCGAGCTATTGCGAGCAGCCCCTTTTTTTTTCAAATAATGGGGTCCACGCAGAGCTTTTAAATTTGACTCGCATACCCGCAGAGACCACCTCTACAGATCTGTTTCACTAGAATATGCCCATCGAAATAATTTCAGGGTCCCTTTAACTCTGCATCTAAATCACGCATAAAATTGTGCTCAACTTGGAAGGTAAACAGTCAGCCTGTTCGAAAAGGCAGTATACCAGCGTGCGCATCCATTATCGACCTCTTTGGTGCTGGAGTGTCACCATAGGAATTTGGTCCGAGGGTGAACTTTGCCGGTCATTTAAACACATCGAGTGAGATGAGCAAATATGTTCTGAGGACGCTGAAACCACAACAGAAACTCCGATGGCTGGTGATGACAGCGACCACAAGTCCGTGTGAGCTCCCGTTGTAGGAACAGTTAAGAGGCCTTTAGAGGGACCGTATGGCGGGGGATAGGGGAATTGCAGGGCGCCAGTGCATATGCGCAGAAAAATAACTCTAGGGGCGTTACTGTCCTGCGCCTGCGCACTAGCACCCTGCTATTCCCCTATCCTCCTATCCGATAGGGACCACCGCGGTGGCTCAGTGGTTATGATACTCGGCTGCTGACCCACAAGACCGAGGGTTCAATCCCGGCCACAGCGGTCGAATTTCGATGGAAGCGAAATTCTAGAGGCCTGTGTACTGTGTGATACCAGTGCGTCTTAAAGAATACCAAGTGGTCAGAATTTCCAGAGCCCTCCGCTACGGCGTCCCTCATACCTCATAGCCTGGGTCGCTTTGGACGTTAAACCCCATAGCCCCCCCCCCCCCATCCGATAGGGTCCCCCTATTCTAAACATCTTTAATGATTACACGTCAACCACAGCTCTTTTGAGCAATGCTGGCAGCTCCAATGTACTTTGGAGAACGTTTCGAGTTTGCTTTCTTGCATTTTACATTTTACTTAATTTTGGTTCTTTCGAAAACCCGCCTAATTCAGATATCCCCCGCACTTAACTTTTTAGTGAAGTGCTTCACTTCAAATATCGCTTCTAGATTTCAAATCATATAACAATTTTGCGTTTAAAGTTTTAGCAGCCAGTACCTGGCCCCAAAATGTTCAGTGCTTATGCCTCTTTTTCTGAATGTCTGCTTTTTCAGACATGCGTCATCAAGTACTATCCAGAGCCCAGTCAACACTTGCCACTTGTAGTCTGCATGTTTTCATCCAAAAATCCTAATCGGGCATACGACTCAGTAAGTACCTCTGTTCTTAATGTTTGCCTGCTGCAGAGTGTCCAGTGTCCATTTCTTAGTCCCTAGTACTATGCAAACCATCTTTACTGGAATACTGGTAAATTTGGGTTGGATCAGGTAAAATATCTCTGAAACACTTGATATGTCACAATGGTTAAGAAAGGTGTACACATTGGCTAGTTAATGATAAAGGATGCATTCCTACAGTAAACACAGGGAAAGACAGGTGAACACAAGTATCAGTAATTTTGTTCACAGTCCTTTCATCTTTCATTTCACTGGAGGAACCTTCCATCGTTATTGAAATTAGTATTTATGATAAGGAGAAGCTACAAACAGTGCCTTAAGTATTACCCAGTTGAGGCTGCCAAGCTTCAGACATCAACAGTATTGCATTGCCTCCTTAACAGAAGCAGAGTTCTCGTTTTTTGTCATCAATTGGTCATGTTCTTTGCAAGTTAGTTGAGTGAGACGTTAAGAGAAGAAAAAGCAATCAGTGAGATTTTCTTCTGTTTTCTTTCACTCTCCAAAATATGCAGTGTGCCAGGAAGCAAGGGTTTGACATTGAAACTCTACAAAAATGCGTGTCTGGCAAGGAGGGCAACGACCTTCAGCTCAGGTTTGCCGAGTGGACTGAAAGCGTGAATGGCAAAGGGCGGCTAGAGTTTGTCCCCTGGATTCGCATGAATGGGGTAAGTACAAAGTTGTAACTAACGAATGCTGTTCATATGTGAACACGTGTGCTTTGATTCCATGATTAGTTCCATTAGCATTCTACAGCACATTGCATCTTGACATTGAGTCTCTTGAGTGACTTCTTGTCAACATGCATTGTCATGGCATCAAGACTGTTACAAAGTCCCCAAAGTGCAAAAGACAATTGCTATTTTATCATGTAATTATTACCATTGAGAATTTCTACCAATATGCTAGCGTTTGTTTATTCAAACCGGATGATTGGGTAATGAACATTTCAGACACGTATAAACAAAAGTTGTCTTGGGATGAGGGGTATTCACAATGTTCCCGATTACCTTCATGACAGAAGCCATGGTGCATGCTGAGTGCTTGAGAAGCATTGTAGTTGTTAGTTGTTCTGCTACTCCAGAATAATTAATACGGATTATGCATGTTTGCTTTACAGCATCCAGAAGTAAGTTTTTATAATCAAAAACCATAAATGTTCAGTGTAGACATGCATAAGTAATAAACCAGTAAGCTAAGTGTCAGCTTGAAAACCTCTGAATACTGTATTTTTCTAGTGCAATCTTTGTAAGTGTTGACTTAGGCCACTTTTTATCATGTTTGTTTTCTTTTTTTCACATGACAGAAAGACAAGATGTATGATGCATTCAACAATTTCAAGAAAACTCTGTGCGAAGAGTACAAGAGCATGATAGACACTTTGTGCACAGGAGTAAGTATATACCTATTCCTTACAACTGTCACTCGGTGGCTGGGCTTGCATCCATAATCTTCTGCAGCAAGGCTACAAGTTGGCTATGGAGTTGGTTTGGACTACTTGCCAAATATAAACATCAGTGATAATATCGTCAAATTTTTTCCAAATGTAGAAATGGTGTGAATTTATGAAATTATCCTCAATTTTTAAAGTTCTCACAATGTATTATATGTCTTAGCTTAATGCGGACAATTTCTTGGGAAGTGGCAGATTGGCAGGCACCTGGTAAATGCCAGCATGCAGTAAAAATTGGCCATAGCAAAAAATATACATACTGCAATGTTTGCCGTGCTACCACGTCTAAGACTATTTTTCTTAACTGCCTCCAGAAGTGCAAACTTTTATTGCCTCATTGGTAGTCTCTGGATAGTTAGGCCTTTACCTTTATGAACTAGGAAGAATTTGGGGTTGTAACATTTATCACCTCATCATTGGAGGCAATAGCTTTGCTTACCTGCATGCTTAGGGCAATAGATGAATGACCTAACAGTGACAACTAAAATGGCAGTGGATGCTATGGCTTGCATTGTACAAAATGGAATTCAGCTACTGACGAAATAAAAAAAAGTTGTTCCTGACCGTTTGGTCGCTTATAAACTGCCTGTGGTCCTATGTCTGATTCATTGTGAACTATAAGGACCTGCACAGCCTTGAAATATCAGGAATCCATTTATGACTTGGCCAATGTCCTTATTTCATTTGGTATCAATATGTAACCTTCCAAGGCAAGTTATTCATCAAACTATTAATTGATTATATGAAACATTCCATAACCTTGCAGCCTGCACACTGTCTTGAGCTTTGGCGTTGCCATTGGCATCATTAGCACACATTCTGGGGCATTTCAAAACAGGCCATTTTGGTGAGATTAGGAAGTTTTGCAACGTGGACCTAGTGTTGACGAGAAGTACCAATTCAGAGTGTGTTTGGTTCACTTTGGCGTTTGTGGTGTGGCTAGTGTCAGAACGTGTGAGTTCCAGATGAGGCAACTTCGTTTTGAGGTGCTCAGAAATCGATTGTCAAATTCCACGGTTTTATGCATGCACACTTAAAAGCACCCGAGCTTTAGTAATTTTTTGTGTTTCTTCATTTATCTCATAGCTTAGTGCACATTAAATAGCAAAACATGCATTGTCCTTTATATGTATACTGCTGCACTATTTTGTAGCCTTTTTTTATAGCTGTACATGTATTGTGCATGAGTATGAGAGTTGCACATTTCAGTCTATTGCTTTAATAATGTTCAGTAATGCAAGTACAGGTGCAATAGTTTGTAATGCAGTAAACTGAAACAATTAACACAGAGGTTCTGTTTTTTTTATGTCAACACAGGATAGCCCAAGAACGCAGCCAATTGAACTTCCACAAGCCTGTAAACTAGCCCTTTCTTAGGGGGCAATGCCATGCCTTCTCAACTACAACGACTGTTGATCATCTTGTTGACTATCTGGACAAAAACAACTTCTTTTTTTTTGTCTAGATCAGTGGGACCAGTGGCAACAAATATTTGAACTGAAACTGGGCATCATCGCACAATTTTGTTTTCATTTATATGCAGCTGCTTCTTTTTTTTTTTCAGTGAAAGCTATGTACTTGAGCAAAATCCTTCTATTGCATTCATTCATTTATTCTCTTTTCCAGTCACACTCTTTTGAGCAATACAAAGCACAATGTCCTGAAGCAGTGAACTGTTGTGAAGCCTATCTTTATGTTAGCATTCCTTCGCTGCTTAAAGCGCACAATGGTATGATGATACATGAGCATGTAATAGCACGGTTGACCTCCACGTGACGGTTTAAGAGAGATTCTGTGCATATCCAATTCTTCTTGCACATCATGTACTGGAAGCAAATTCTGTGTCAAGCACCGTGTTACAAAATGTGCAACTATATTAAGAAAACTGTGTTTGTTATGGCAGTGACTTAAAGAGTGTTGAGCTACCCAGAAACTGTGATGTGCAGTTTTTCCCAAAAATATGCGGGCCGCTTTGAGTGCGACTGATCAAGCCTGCAAAATGAAGAGAGCTTCCTGTATTGCTTTTGAAACCTTTGTAGTAATGGCTGTGCTATTTAAGGACTACTTCACACATCAGTGATTTTTGCACTCAGATACTAAGTGGCCTTTGTACTTTTGGCAGAGACTGCACACTGAATGCTTGTGATGAGCCATGTGCATGCCCAGAACCATCTTTGCTGGCAATGTGGCTCTCTGTGCATGTGCACTTCCTTCAGCTAACGTACATGCGAGCTGTTCCAACTTTGGTCTGGTTTTTCACATGATGGTGAACCGCTTGCAGTTTTTTTTTCTTGTGAAGGCGTGCTCTCCATTGAACACAAAGTAGCTTAGCAGCAGCAGTTTTGTTATAGTTGTGATCTCACTGTATGTGTTACTATAGCTAGCCTGGACTTCAATATTCGTGTACATATTTAGCCCCCTTGACAATGCACTTAGCGGTTTGCAGTGTTTATGTGCTGGTCATTGTGTACTGTCTCTGTTAACTTTCTGCATGCCCAGCTAATACGAGGCAATGTCAAAGCAAGTGGGATAACTGTTAGCAGGCCATGCACATCACTTACTATTGTGTTTTCTCGTTTATTCACTGCATATAAATGCAGGGTGTGACTTACATGGATGCGAGTTGTTACACACTGGTTTCTTAGAACACATCGTGTCCAGACCTCAAGGTTTTTGTGGCCAACTCTTGATTTTAATGCTACTGTAATCATCCGTGCTTTCAAAGTTATCATTGTATTGCAACATTCTGGTGCGTTTTCAGATGGTAGCAAGCTTGTCAGCTTACATGCTTGAGCTTGTCTTATGCTAGCGAACAAAAGGAGCAAAAACGTGTTGCGTGCTTTGCGTTTATGCTTTTTAGAAAGCGTTGAGCCAAAGCAATGCGCTTGACATGCACTCACCAGTGTGCTGTCACTTGCAGTGAACATACTCAAAGTAGCCCTTTACAGCATTTTTATTTTGGATGTGGTTTTAGTGTTTTAGGTGTTCTGAGAAGCTTTTCTGTGTGGTACCTGCGACAGACACTCCAGACCGATCAAAACTGTTCCACAATATCGCAATACTGTTTCGCACACGCACATTGACTGTAACATGCGGGGTGTGATTGGAAGAAGGAATAAAACCATTTTACTGTGCTTTTTCTTTAAGCCTTGTTGTCTGTGAAGTGGTTCTTGCCTTTTTTTTTTAAACACGTGGCACTTGTTGAGGGCAGACTTGTGCATCGAGGAAGGCACGTTGTAATTTCTGCGTATAGTTGTACAGGAACCCGTCTTTGAAGATTAATTTGCAGCCCTTCACTGTATGAGAGCCATAAAACATGGCGGGTTATACGCTTCTCCTCCGATATAGTCAAGGGTTTGACGAAAGTTCGTCTGGTCAGGCATTAGTAGAAGCAAGATTACAGTCACTGACCAAGTCAAAGAAAAAACAAAACAATAAATTGTTTTTTCTTTGACTTGGTCAGTGACTGTAATGTTTTTCTTCTCCTCTGATGCCCCTAGTGATAACGTGTGCTGGCCCATCTCCGCTTTTCTAGGAAACCACCTCACTTGATTACATCACGGGTCCCCAGTCTGCCAGGCGAGCGTTTTGCTCCCTTATTGTTGTTTCCAAGCGTTGATATAACCACCGGGTAACCAATTTACAAAGACCGGCCCGTATATTTTCGGTATAGTCGGCGCTCGCAGGGACGGGGCGGCGGACGGAAATAGTATCCGCGCGCTGGGAGAAATGCAAAATAGTTCATGCGGCCGAGCAGGCCTGTTGAGCGCGCAACGACTGAGAATGGGTGGATGCATTGGGCTAAAAAGCTGTTAAGGGCGCTGCGAAAGCCGCGGTGGCGGCGCTGACCCCGGGCAACACTGTGACATTGGGCAACTATGGCTTCTTATCGGCAACTCAGCGACGGCCGTGCACGGCAGCAGACGCTGGCCACCTTATCGCACGCCGCTGGCTGGCGTTGTCACTCAACCGAGGTGATAACGCTTCGGCGGCGGCGAGGGGAAGGGGCGCTCGGGAGACGAAGTCCTTTCGCTGCCACAGCCTCGCTGCCTCGGCTTGAGAAGGGGACGACGGTTCGACGGCTGAGCCGCATGAATGTGCAGTGCTGAAACCGAGTCACGAGGTAAGTGAATTGCGGTGTAGAGTGAATTAGGGCTTTTCATTGGGCCGGGCGAGAATTATATTGTTACGGTACACAGTCGCGAAGCGAAGACGACGTTGTTGTGTCGCTGGGCGGTCGGCGATGACGCTGCCGCTAGTGCTTGAGTGACCCGTTTTCTGGTGTGTCTTCTGTATACGGCCTATCGTTCCTGCTGCTGAACTAACCTCGTAATATATGGTGGAGGTGCTGGGTGTCGATCCCAGTACCTCTCGCGCGATCCCAGTAACAATATGCGCGATCGGCGAGTGACGACAGCTAGTAACGTGGTGGGCCACTAAAAGAGCAGTTCCCGCCAATAATAAGGTTATTCTCGCTCGCACTAGCATGCTTTTCACGATGCAGTGTCGGCAAAGGCGTTTGACCGCTACACAAGTCGATGTGCGGATTCAGCGGTTATGGCATTTGCAGCTGGCAGAGAGAAGGTCGGCAGCAGCTTGGTTGACTGGCGTAAAATACAAGCAGATTTGATCATAATAATAATAATAATATTGGTTTTTGTGGAAAGGAAATGGCGCAGTATCTGTCTCATATATCGTTGGACACCTGAACCGCGCCGTAAGGGAAGGGATAAGGAAGGGAGTGAAAGAAGAAAGGAAGAGAGAGGTGCCGTAGTGGAGGGCTCCGGAATAATTTCGACCACCTGGGGATCTTTAACGTGCACTGACATCGCACAGCACACGGGCGCCTTAGCGTTTTTCCTCCATAAAAACGCAGCCGCCGCGGTCGGGTTCGAACCCGGGAACTCCGGATCAGTAGTCGAGCGCCCTAACCACTGAGCCACCGCGGCGGGTCAGATTAGATCCAATTGTCTCTTTCGACAGTTCGTAATCATTTTGCCGTCATAACGTAGAGCATATATAATCTATATCGCACTGTGTCACATGTTCAGCTTTATGCAAGTGAACACTATGCGAACACGCGGCCGGATTTATAAAAAATTGTAAATTCAGTTTGCAGCAGCGGTCCGTTCACGGCTGAGGGAAGTGGATCGCGTGCACCGAAGTGCCTGTGCCGCATTCGCGCCCCTGCGGCAGAAAATAACTACGCTGCCTGCATGCGAACGTCGGCTTAATCAAACTGGGTTCATCGCAGCGTGTGCCGTTCAAAGGAAAGAGCAGACGCACAGAGCTCGTAAAAGTATATGTGCCGACAATTGCGGCTATTAGCCGAGTGGCAGGAATGCAGCGATACGTTGGGCGCACACAGCATGCATGCGAGCCTCCGTATACGCACTCATGCTCACCCTCAATTTTTGTCGTTCAGCGAGCGACACTGGCGCCTTTACCGCAGCCAGCCGGGGCATCACTTGATGCTGTGGCGATTTAACTGTTACGTGGTTTAGGAATGTCCCGAACAGCGAAATTCTGCGTTTAGCGAAACATGTCCCACTAGACGAGCACCGGGGAGCTTTCAGCAACTAAATGTCGTAACGCGGCGAGGGCGTCCGTACGTGTGGTGGTATACATTCTTTGAACTAATCTCAAAAGCGTGCTAGCTTGTATAAACGACTGAATGGTTTGTAACGCATTTTAATTAGGCTATACAAATATTGTGAGTGTTACGGTCACTGGGTTATGATGGTCTGCGCATTGTAGATAGCTGGAATGCGCAGTGGCTTATATGTATACGCAGTTTTCACTTGGCAGCCAAGTCGTAGACGCGGCGATTAGGCTTTTCTTTGTCAGCTTCTGTGTAAGCAAACTGAGCTCTTGCTTGCGCGATAGTGTTGTCAGTTCTTTTTTGTTGTTGTTGTTGCTTTCCTGCCAGTTCAACCACTGAAAGGGAGAACTGCTTGTAAGCAGGGGCCCCGCCGCGGTGGCTCAGTGGTTAGGGCGCTCGACTACTGATCCGGAGTTCCCGGGTTCGAACCCGACCGCGGCGGCTGCGTTTTTATGGAGGAAAAACGCTAAGGCGCCCGTGTGCTGTGCGATGTCAGTGCACGTTAAAGATCCCCAGGTGGTCGAAATTATTCCGGAGCCCTCCACTACGGCACCTCTTTCTTCCTTTTTTCTTTCACTCCCTCCTTTATCCCTTCCCTTACGGCGTGGTTCAGGTGTCCAACGATATATGAGACAGATACTGCGCCATTTACTTTCCCCCAAAAACCAATTATTATTATTATTATTATTATTATTATTATTATTATTATTATTATTATTATTATTATTGTAAGCAGGGTGATGCTTTGGCAGCGTGGCGACTCTGAAGCAGTTCATTTCTGCATCCGCGGTGATGTGATTTGCGATGGTCATTCTTAAAACAGTGAAAGTACTTGCTTGGTCGCCAGCGGCCCGCTGCCTGCGATCAGACCCCCACCGATCGTTTTTACTCCTCTATCAAAAAGTATTCCATTCTGGTTGACAGTTTTTGTAACGTACACGGCTTACGTGCATATAGGTCCCCTTCTTTATACGGACTGCCTTCGAGATGAAATGGTGCGAAAGTGGCGCAGCTCGTGCGCGTGGAAGCCAGGTGGCATTCAGTTTGTTCGAATACCCGTATGCAGCGATCAATGTTTATCGCGACTCGTCGCTTCTTGATTCGTGCCATTCTTCACAAAACAAGCGCTGCCGAAGTGTCATTCCAATGAACGCCTGCTGTGTAGCCTACAGGCTGTGCTTATTAAAGTAAGGTGGGTCTCCCCCCACCCCCATCCACCCCTTCAAGAACCCTCGCACTAGAATGTAGAGATTACATGAATCCGAAGCAGGCAGCCATTTTTTATTCTTTTCACTTGTGGTCGACATATTTCGTCTTTGTCGTTTGGAAAGTTTCACCGCGATTTTTAGAAACAATTAACATGTTTTCTTGAACCTGCGACGGAGAAAAATTAAAGGTCGGCAGCACTGCCAAAACATAGGAAGAAAAGAACCTCGCGCCATGAGTCAGTCCAGAGCTGGCCACTCAACCCCAAGGCTACCCAATAACGGTGAGAATCACAGTGCAAAATCCCCCCCCCCCCCCCACCCCCGGAAATCTTCAAGGGTATAAGGAAATTTAATTGCAGCCTCCCCATATCCAAAACTGATCCAGCAGTTTAGAGCATTTTTTCTCTTTCTCTCTCTTACCCACCTCGAAGAGAAGGTTAGTGATGTTTCTATAGTTTGCACTATTTCTGTTTATTTTCATTATGTACGTATGTAGTTCTTTGTACACTATAACAGCACCCTTTGTCTAAAACAATGTGCAAACACACAGCCAGCAGCTTTATCTCTGTCCCTGTTTATTTCCCTCTACACCTGAGCTCGAATGGAGCCAGATCGAATAGGACCAGAAGTTCTTGTTGTTCAGTAGCGTGGCTTTTTGGGCTTGTTGGTACATAGTTCCAATACACTGTAGCGCAGCAAAAGACGAGGACACAAGAAACGAGAGACGAACACCACGAGCGCTAACTTCCAACAAATTTTATTCTCCTGAAGCATCACATTTATACACCAGAAAACAGTAATCACACGTGCGAACAGTATCGATTTCTTAGAAAAACGAGCTCTTTATCTGAGAGGAGAATGGAAGGTGTGCTTACACACGAGCATCCTGACCTATTTATCTTTTCGGCTTCAATGATTTCGCGCGTTAACCTTTCTCTATTTTTTCCTATTACAAGACTTTTATCAAAGAAAGGCTTACAGGGTTTTGACTTGCATGCGAGAATGTGGTCAACCAGCGATCCGCCTTGCCCGTTTCTGACGTTGCGAGCGTGTTCCAAGGCAAGGCGGATCGCTGGTTGACCACATTCTCGCATGCAAGTCAAAACCCTGTAAGCCTTTCTTTGATAAAAGTCTTGTAATAGGAAAAAATAGAGAAAGGTTAACGCGCGAAATCATTGAAGCCGAAAAGATAAATAGGTCAGGATGCTCGTGTGTAAGCACACCTTCCATTCTCCTCTCAGATAAAGAGCTCGTTTTTCTAAGAAATCGATACTGTTCGCACGTGTGATTACTGTTTTCTGGTGTATAAATGTGATGCTTCAGGAGAATAAAATTTGTTGGAAGTTAGCGCTCGTGGTGTTCGTCTCTCGTCTCTTGTGTCCTCGTCTTTTGCTGCGCTACAGTGTATTGGTTCTTGTTGTTCTTTCCTTTTCTTTTCAAAAGCCTCGTCAACGTTCGCTCTGAGGGAATGCGACTTGTATTCGTATGAGCAGTGCCCAAATATGTCCACACGAGGAGCGGAGCAGACTGAACCTCCCTCCTCAACGCGGACTATTAAAGTGACAGCAATAAACCCACAGCCCTCGCGGGTTCGACCCCTCGACCAGGACCAATTTTTATTTAGCTACAAAGTTGAAAGCAGTGTGGCTGTTGTTTGTAGCCGTATGGCTGCACTTAGGTGGTATAGCTAATGAGCAATTATACTCACTCAGTTATATAAAATGTACCTTGGCCCAAACTCAACGGACTACACCTCATTACACTTTCCATACAGCAGTCAGCCCTTCGCCCACATGTCCATGCACTAGGGCTCCTCTGGCCACCTAATAATAATAATAATAATAATAATTGGTTTTTGGGGAAAGGAAATAGCGCAGTATCTGTCTCATATATCGTTGGACACCTGAACCGCGCCGTAGAGGAAGGGATAAAGGAGGGAGTGAAAGAAGAAAGGAAGAAAGAGGTGCCGTAGTGAAGGCCGTGGAATAACTTCGACCAGAAGCACGGACTTTCGACCACCCGGGGATCTTTAACGTGCACTGACATCGCACAGCACACGGGCGCCTTAGCGTTTTGCCTCCATAAAAACGCAGCCGCCGTGGTCGGGTTCGAACCCGGGAACTCCGGATCAGTAGCCGAGCACAGTCTGGCCACCTAGAGAATGTGGATTCGCCTATAACATGTGAAAGAACGCTCTTTTTTGGCGCAGTTTTTTGGCGTTGACGGTGGGGCGAGTCACATCGGGAAATGTCTACTACTCGTCTGTCGCTGTAAAAATTACGCAACGCCACATACTTTTCATTCTATGTACCGGCTTAGAACTACAGAGTGCCTACAATGTACGATATGAATGTCACCCAACTAAGTGCGCTTAAATGTACATGCCTGCACGCATGCCGTCTTGTCCATGCAGTTTACCATAAATAAGGCCCTGCGGCTCGATTCCTTTTCGTGGTTTCAAGTGAAGGGTATGACACGCGTTTTAAACCAGAGTGCACTTGAAAGCGTACAGATGCCTTCGTAAGTTTACGGAACTCGGAAGCCAGGAAAAAGCTGGAGTTGGGTTCTGTTGTCGTGGTTTCCATGTTCCGAAAACTTCCGGCGCCGTACGTACTTGCAACAAATGAAATGTCATAGGGACCTCGATATATTTTAAGCTGCGGCAAAATCTGCTTGTTTCGAGGGGCCTCATAAACATGCAAGTGACTCGCGCAACTTTTGTTGAGTCTAGGTTACTGCACGCTACTACACAACACTACTGACGATGAAACAGACGAAGCAAACATGCCTGTTTCTTCGTCTGTTTCGTCGTCAGTACAGTGTTGTGTAGTTGGTTACCGCGCACTACGACACAACACAGCTGACGACGAAACAGACGAAGAAACACACCACATCTGCAGATTCCCCTCGCTCGATTAAGGCTTCCTCTTTCTATTGCGGTTCTTTTTTTTTGTGCAAAGCGCCAGGGGATATGTCCGAAAACCAGGCTGCGATTACCTACATAATTCCATCATTGCGTCTGGGAGACTCCTTTGTTATTTATAATTCGGAATTTTTTTTCAAGCACAAATTTCAACCTCGACTACCTTAAGTGAGTCATTGTTTCACAATTGTTCTACTGTACAAGGCACCCTGGCCAATTCCCCACTGAGGGTATGTGCCACTCCGACAGAGTACAACAACAACGCCTGTTTCGTCGTTGTTAGTGCTGTGCAGTTGGTCGCTGCGCGACATTACACAACACTACTGAGAACCAATTAACCAATATGCAGAATCAACTGGCCCCTGCTTTAGCACAGCTTGCTTTTCTGAGTGAAGCCTATACAACATGGACTGCAGCGCCAGAGGTCGCGCGTTGTACGAGTATAGTGTTTCGCTCTCTGGAGGCAGTACTTACGTGCATCAGCGAGCGCACCACAGTGACGAGGAGAAATTTCTGCAAATTCACCTATCACCCCAAGCGCACGATAAGAATGGCATTTCGCACGCGCGTTGTCTGTTGCACTCGCTGCTGTCGCGTTCTTATCGGGCGGCTGTATAAATAGGGTGCTGCCCTTATCGAGCTGCCCGTGTCCGGCTATCGCATATACACACATACCCTTTGTCACGGAAACGTCTAGCCGCGGAGACTGCGGTATACTCTGATCCCGCAGAGTATTGTCTGTGAACTCGAATAGTGCTATGCTATGTGTAGTCTTTTAGCATATATAGTGAACATACTATCGGGGACAAAAGCTTGCGAGATGCGAGTTCCCGGAAAAGCGTTTATTGTAGCTCCGCCTGGAGTATCCATCCAAGTTTGATCAAATCTAATCATGCGACGGGTGAGGGCAGATTGTGCGATGACAGGGAAATCCTGGATGCAGCCGTTTAAAGGCGTACACTACTCCACAGACAGTAAAGCACCAGGCGGCGCTATTTTATTTTGATATATTCTTAAAGCCCGGGTGTGTTTTTGGAGATCAAACAAGACGCAGGCCGCGGTTGCTCACGGGCTGCGGCGCTCTGCTGCGGAGCACTATCTCGAATATTCGGTATCGGCTGCATCGCGGTGGGTGCAGAGTGCAGCAACGCCCGTGTCCCGTAATCCAGGTAAAGTTTGGGTTTTTGGGGAAAGGAAATGGCGCAGTATCTGTCTCACATCTCGGCGGACACCTGAATCGCGCCGTAAGGGAAGGTATAAAGGAGGAAATTAAAGAAGAAAGAGAGAAAGCGGTGTCGTAGTGGAGAGCTCCGGAGTAATTTCGACCACCCCGTGATCTTTAACGTGCACTGACATCGCACAGCACATGGGCGCCTTAGCGTTTTGCCTCTATCGAAACGCGGCCGCCGCGGTCGGGTTCGAGCCCGGGTACTCCGAATCAGTAGCCGAGCGTCCTAACCAGGTAATTAATAATAATAATAATAATTGGTTTTGGGGGAAAGGAAATGGTGCAGTATCTGTCCCACATCCCGGCGGACACCTGAACCGCGCCGTAAGGGAAGGGATAAAGGAGGGAGTGAAAGTAGAAAGGAAGAAAGAGGTGACGTAGTGGAGGGCTCCGGAATGATTTCGACCATCCGGGGATCTTTAACGCGCACTGACATCGCACAGCATACGGGTGCCTTCAGCAGGTAAAGTTCAAAAGCGACTTTTGTGGTGACGTGGTCTGTGAATGGGCGTAGTCATGTGGCGGTAACTCGGGCGGAACAAAGCTGTTGTTGTCATAAGCCCAATCCCACCACTGTGTAAAGATATAATTTGTAAGCCTCTAAATACACTTGAATTATTTTTGACAGGCTGGTGGGTTGTGCGCAGGGTTGGATTTAGGCGGGGGAGGAGGGGAGACTGCCTTTCAGTCAGGAAGAAATCTTCTATGGGAAAATCATTGGAGGAACAATTTTTCATGAAGTCCCAGAAATATGCTTTTCGGAAACAGCACCGCCCCGTCCAAGAGTCACCAAGGAACCGAACCCCAATACTGCAGCAGATAATCAGTGGAAGCGAATCATATGTGTATATATATTTTTTTCGTTTGCGTTCCAGGTGAACCGAGTAATATCAGCCAGCACGGAAGAACCTGTTTTGCGTGGACCAGTATGGACGACGAACCAGGCTCATCCAGCGTAGCGTGCAAGAGAAGAGGCGGAGGCCGACCCTCGCCTCTGAGGCACCGGAATGGCCGATGCTTCCGCCTGAGGGCGCGACGCGCGGGCATGGACGGAAGCGACGCCTCGCGGCCGTCGTCGCCGCCGCATTCATCGGCGGAGGAAGAACTGCCCGAGGGGGACTCGTACCCCCGCGAGGTCCTCACTACGCTCGAGTCGCTCTGGAGGGAAGGGAAGTTGTGCGACGTCGAGATCGACGCTTCCGGCGAGGGCACCATCCAGGCGCACAGGTACGGACATAGACTTAAATGGGACCCTGAAGATCTAACTCCATGCAGTTGTTCTCATTAATAATAGCCTCCGTGGGCCCTTATGGCTATGCTGGTGTTTGTCCATCTGCGAAACACGCAATTACTTTAAACTGAAAATTTTACTTGGAAACAGAGCTTTTTTATTCATGCTGCCCAATTCAAATTCGTGACATCAAGACCGGAAGGGACTCCGTGGTGACCGTTTATAATGAATGTTGGTGTAGCCTAGCCTCAGGGATCCGCGATTGAACGCTGTCTTGAGGTTAGCGCAGTTTGCTTGTGAACGAGGCCAGTGGTGGCGATACCTGTATGTCACCTCTTCTAACCTATAAAAGCTCCGTTTCCCTCTCGTCCTCGAGCCAAAGCATTGCTTCCGTACTACCATTCACACCCGCTCCACATCCTTTTGCAAGCGTGATGGCAGCTGCTGCTGTGCTCTGCGGTCCTGTTTGCACCTATACGGGTGTGCTTAGTGGCCCCCGTCAAAAGTTCCGTCGCATACCGACAGATGGCGTCGCCGTCCACCCTCCTCACTGGGAACATACCGGATCTTTAAGCAGGAAATTGCCAAAGAAAATGTCTATGATAATTGTAGGGGAAGCTCTTTGTTGTTTGAGGCCAGGACGGGAGTTTTGCCGACTAAGACATATAGAGCCAGGTACCACGAGATAGACACGTTGTGCGTTGCGTGCGGAGAGGAGGAGGAAACGGCTGGACACTTGATACTCTTCTGTAAAGGGCTTCACCCTGCAGTGGAAAGCTGCGGGGCTGATTTATGCAAGGCATTGGGGTTTAAGGACAGTGAAGGGAAAGTAGATTTTAAGCGAGTAGAAGTAACCAAGGGAAGGTTATCTGATTGGTGGCTAAAATGAAGACAAGAGTAAAATTCCATGTCATGGCTAGATGGCTTGAGCCACCGCCCGATTTAAAGGGCTCAGCCGTATCCTTCCATCCATCCTCACAGGGTTGTGCTGGCGGCCGCCATTCCGTACTTCAGCGCCATGTTCACCAGCAACCTGCGCGAGTCGCAGACGCACCGGGTCTCCATCCAGGGTGTCGGACTGCGTCTCATGGAGCTCATTGTCCGCTTCGCCTACACCGGCCGCATCGAAGTCGACGAGAAGAACGTCTGCCAACTTTTGCTGGCAGCCAACATGCTGCAGGTGAGAGCCTCTCCCTTCCTTTTCCCCTGATGTACAGCGCGCGAAAACACTCCCTTAAAAGACGCCCGTGTCCTTTGCGATCTCACTTTCAGTGCACGATAAGTAACCCCATGAAGGTGGTAGAAATTAATCCTGAGCCCTCCACTATACACTCTAAACATGACTACGCCTTATTGGGGTAAAAAGGGAATAAGCCTCTATCACACTCCCTTTTAAACAGGGTGCGCGATAGAGGACTGCTTACTCCCCCTTTTATTCCTTTGAGTTTAGAGTGCACGGCGCCTCTTTCTCCCTTCTTGCAGTCCCTCCTGCATCCTTTTCCCTCGCGGTGCATTTCGGGAAATTTCTCCAGCCTGGCGTGTGCATCGCCCACCATCGCCCAGTTTCCATGGTGTAGTTCGTAAACAAATTAATTTTTAAAAATCTCGCGGTGACGTTGCTTGATGAGCGCAGAGAAATCTGCTGACACACTGTAATCGCTATAGGAGCACATGATTCGGTGCAGTGACTGCCGATGCACTGGGTGTCACATTGTGTCTGTGGTCGAGCTGCACTGCAATTTCTTGCTCGTTTAACGCGTTAGTGTTCACTTTTAGTGCCGAATTGAGCCGCTGTTGCAAAGTAGGAAAGTGGGAAAAGGGGGAGGAGCGGGAGTGAATGACACAGTTTAATTTTAAATATAGGCTGTCGGTTTGCTTTCGAGTAGACTGAGTTGGCTTGTGCAGGAGTTTTGTTTGCCGGCAAGCAATTTTTTTTAATTTTCTCATGCGCTCGCGGGAGAATAGACTCATGCTCCGTTTAAAATTTATGCCGTTGAGCCTAGCATAGAAACACGCACGCATTTTTTTGTTGCTTTGTGCAGTATGTATGCTATGATATGTACGGTAAAATAATGTAGTCGAGGAAAAGGCACTGAGTAAATGAGAGCCGCACATGCTGAAAGACCCAGGTGCAATGTTGCGATGCCTGTCCCGGTTCCGTTATACGCCAGCGCCTTTTATTTCGGCAGCACAGTATGAATCAGCATATACGGGAGAAAAAGAGACTAAGCTGTTCTCTCGCACACTCCCGTTTAGGGGCAGGGTATGCTGCCCAAGTTCCTGGGGTAGATTTCGATCACTAAATGTACGGAACGCTTACTCTTGGGAACGTAGGCATGTTCCTACTGCAAAGCATGGTAACTTGATGCAGTTAGCAATGGGAGGAGGCTTTTAAATGCAGCACCGGAGGTCTTGAGGTTAGCGAATAGAGGAAGTTGAAAACTCGGTTCAAATCTTCGTAACTGCTAGAACTTTGCATGCTTAAAAGAGGGAATTTGTTTCCGTTGCCAACCGTAAGTATTCCGTATTTTTAGCGATGCAGATCTACCCAGGGACTTGGACAGTATGCAGCTGCCCCTAAAACAGAGTTCGCTAGAAGACAGGTTACCCCCTATTTACTCCTCATAGAATAATTTCGTGTTTACACTCTAAACAAGAATACACTCATATGAGAGCGAAAAGAGAGTAAGCTGTTGTCTAGCGATAGACTGGAGTTCGCTAGAAGACAGGTTACTCCCTATTTACACCTCATAGAATAATTTCGTGTTTACACTCTAAACAATACACCCATATGAGAGCGAAAAGAGCAACCTGTCCTCTAGCGATAGAAGGGAGTTCGCTAGAAGACAGGTTACTCCCTATTTACACCTCATAGAATAATTTCGTGTTTTGCACTCTAAAGAATACACCCATATGAGAGCGAAAAGAGAGTAAGCTGTCCCCTAGCGATAGAAGGGAGTGCGATAGAAGACAGCTTACTTCCTTTTTACTCTGTTCTGTTTAGGGTGTTTATAGTGAGCAGGGAATCGACGTGCATGCAGTTCGCAATGCGTGAGGAAGTTGTCTTCGCCAGCTGCTTCTTTTACCAGTGTGCCCTTTCTTTCCTCCGCGGTGTGGACAGCGCAAGTGACTCTCCGAGCGGCACCCTTTTAGGTGCAACGCGTAACAAACACCTGCTGCAGATTCCTCGAGCGCCAGCTGGACCCCTCCAACTGCATCGGCATCGCCGAGTTCTGCCAGCAGCACCACATACGCGACCTCCAGGACCGCGCTGAGCGCTTCGCCGAACAGCACTTCTCCATGGTACGTGCCTTTTTGGGGGAGAGAGGGGGGAGGGAGGGGATGGCTCTGGGGAAAGCCGTACATTGTGGACACGGGATACGTGCACGACTGGTCACGTGATCCCCCTTTCCTTCCGGGAACTCTCGGACTGATGGAGCGGACGCTTTTTCACCGCGACGACGACACACACACTCTGCCCAAGAACCTTCGCATTAACAGCTAGCGCTGCAAAACAAAAGTAATCAAACGCTCGTCCAAATATATATGATGATGCGAATTCCAGGGCTAGCCGGTCATGCGAAACGTTTAACCGAATGCGTAACCAAATGACGTCTTTACTGCCGCACGCATTGTTTTGCTTTATTACTTTGACTGCATCACGTGACGTGGCCGGGCCTCCTGCACTGCAAGACGAATTGGTGCACGCGGTTTGACAGGATGCGGAACGTGCTATAGGACGGAGCTGTTGCTTCGAATTAGCGGTCTTCAAGGCTTGCGGAAGTGCCCCGCTAATCGTAAAGCGAAAGCCCACTGTGTAAGCAGGCTTGCTCACTCGTCGTGCTCCATCGTGCATTACTAGGCCTAAGTTAAATTAAGAGCACAAAAAGTACACGAAAAGAGACGACAGAAACTGCATCCGTCCTGTCGATTTTCCCTCGTCGTGCCTTTCTTTTGCCCCGTTAACTTTGAGTTCGAAAAACATAAACCAACTAGCCCCGCTAATTGTTTTACTAAACTACTGGAAAATAACCTCGTCGTAGTTGCGTACTACGAACTGCGAGCATTATAACAAGTCTGGACGGGCCTGGTGGGTATCATTTGTGGTGTGCATCCCACAGCGCGTGAGACAACGATAGCACAGACTTAATCCTCTTGCCTCTGCGCTGTTGAACCACGTCTGTCATAAGAATTTACCTACCTGGGCGTGGCGATGTTGCTCCCTGGACTGTGTTGTGCGCACCAGTCGCTGCCGCTTCCATCGTGCTTGCGCCGTGTGCACGCTGAGAAGTGCAGGGAGCAATATGGCGGCGCCAAAGGAGCGCTTACTAGTAGCGTTTAAGAGAGTGGGGGTAAAGTATACGGCGTGAAGGTTATTTTCTCTGCTTCTAATAAGCTTGGTAAGTTAGGGGCAGCAGTTCAGAGAAAGCCGGAGGGTTTCAAACGGAAGAGGACTTGCGATGTGAATCATGTGAATGGGTATATTCGTTGCAAAAAGGGCGTTGTGCACCAAATACCGTTATCGTGTGGCCTTACGTACCTATAGGCCAGACAGGCCTTTGCATTAATATTAGGCTTATGGAGCTTGCAAATTCATTGGACTAGGAAGACACGAACTCGGCAAAACATTGAAGTGTATGTAAATGCGTGCCTTTGATGACACTGAGTTGTTATGCTTTCACAATGACAAGACTACCAGATAAGTTGCCGAAGCCTTCCGTGTCATCAGAAAATCAAATGGATGCGTTAGCCAAACGTCTCTAGTTTTGTCTGCAAAGGAAATGACCTTGCTACACGAAGCGCAGCGTGGGAGGCGGGTACAACACGTGTGAATGTTGTGGCTTTTTGTAATCTGAACATCAACGTATGACAGTGCGCATGTGCGCCCATGTTTGTATGTATAAACTGATTTCCTGTCTTCTGATCAGCCAGCTGTAAGTTCAGCGCCGTGTTTGTCTTCTCCTATGTCTGGTCCTGTTGTCTAGCGCTGTTGAAAATTAATTCTTGCCATGGAGCACCAACTCGCCCATTCTGCTGTCCTTTTACTAGTAGCGCCAGATGCATGCGACACCCTTATAGAAATGGTCTATAGACTTCTTAAAGACTATTGCCTTCCTATAGATATTTATTTTTGTCTATTCATAGTCTAGAGACTATCTATAGACAAGTCTACTAAAAGTGTATGGCCGTAAATCTATAGATTGTCTATGGAGTGTCTATAGGATTTGTATTGTCCACAGACTGTTCTCTGGGGTTTGTCTATTGCCTATAGACTTTATAGACAGAAGTCTATGTACAGTCTATATATAGACTGTCTAATTTTTTTTTGTAATGACAGTCCCGGTAGCAATATGACGGCGCCCAAATTGGGAAAATTACCGCATTGCTGTACCCGCCGCGGTGGCTCAGTGGTTAGGGCGCTCGGCTACTGATCCGGAGTACCCGGGTTCGAACCCGACCGCGGCGGCCGCGTTTCGATGGAGGCGAAACGCTAAAGGCGCCCGTGTGCTGTGCGATGTCAGTGCACGTTAAAGATCCCCAGGTGGTCGAAATTATTCCGGAGCCCTCCACTACGGTACCTCTTTCTTCCTTTCTTCTCTTAGTCCCTCCTATAACCCTTGAATTACGGCGCGGTTCAGGTGTCCGCCGATATGTGTGAGAGATACTGCGCCATTTCCTTTCCCCAAAAACCAACCAATTTTTAGCGCATATTGCTGCATTTGCCTGCCGCTGTCTCGATCCCCTCCTGACTGCGTGGCTCGTACACCTGCAGGTGTGCCGTCTGGACGAGTTCCTGTCCCTGCCGTGGGCGCGTCTCTTCGAGTTGTTGCGCAAGGATGCGCTGAACGTGCACAGTGAGAGCGAGGTGTACGAGGCGCTGGTGCGCTGGGTGCGCCACGACGAGGGGCGACGCGCCGGCGACCTGGAGCGTGCACTGAGGAAGGCCGTGCGATGCCACCGGCTCGCGCCCAGCTTCCTGCGCCGCCAGCTGGACAACTGCGCGCTGCTGCGGGACCGGCCCGCCTGCACCGACTACCTGGCTGACGTCATACGGGTGAGGGGGCCACACTCGCTTGATCTACAAGTCACCTTTCGTTAGATTGCCCAGATTGTGCCTATACGGGTAGGAACAGCGCTTGCACAGGACTAAGGAGAAGGAGGGACGCAACATTACCGACACAGAAGGGCTTCCGTAAAGTGCTAAGGAACGAAGCTTAATATCAGCAAGGTGGAGAGTTGGGCCCGTTGCAATCGTCTAGAAGAACTTCTATTTGGGCTAGATGGTTCATTGTGCTCGAGGAAGGAAAACAGTAGCGCCGAAAAACACACACACAGCAGAACGACGTAGGACAAGCGCTTGTCCTACGTCGTTCTTCTGCTGTGTGTGTTTTTCGGCGCTACTGTTTTCCTTCTTCGAGTCAAGTTGAAATCATTGAGGCTTTTTATATATTGTTACGTCGGCAAGACGATGAATGAGATGACAGATGGCTACAGAATGATTTTTAATGGCGGACGGCCTGGCGCGAGCACTCCTGCCCGCGCCACTGCACTTCGTCAGAATATCAAGACAGGGAAGTATTATCACACCATCGATTTCTTTAACTGCAAAGAAACTAGCACACCTAGACTCCACGTAAAACTGATTTCTTTTCAACTTCTTTTGGTCTTCCTTGAATGTGGCAGCGAGGTTCCTGCTGTCTGTATGTTTTCAATTTTTGCCCCGTGCTTTTCACGGTGTTATCCTTTTGGTTATCTTTTTACCAGGTGGGTATATATTGTGTTCTTTCCAAGAAAGTTTGTTGCGAAAAAGCGCTCGTGTCATGTCTTGCTTCTTCCGTTGGTCCTTGTTCTTTTCGCGCTACCTTTCATCATGAAAGCTTAAGTGTCGGTCTTCTTTGCACCGAATACCCACAAAAAGGAGTGCCCCAGTCAGAGGCATCGCGTAACAACGCCGTCTTGCGTCCCTTAACTCTTCGCCGCCGTCCTGCCTAAGCGCTTTTCTTCACGCGCAGCTTACGCACCAATCAGCCCCACGTTTCACGTTTTTAAACTGTCCAGGTTGGTATCCGCCCTGTCACAGCGTCACTTTTTAATCCCCTGGGCTACACTTGGCTCATCGCACTCTTGACAAAAACTTTAGCGCTTGAAACACACAGTAAGAGAAAGAACTCACCGAAAAACAGCGCGCTTACACGGGACACGAGAAAGGAGACACGCACACACACAGCGCACACACACACACCTTTCTAGTTTTTATTGTGAGCAATGCAATAAAACCTGCAGTTGTAAGTCAGCGCTGTGTGCGTGCGTGCCTCCTTTCTCGTGTCCCGTGTAAGCGCGCTGTTTTTCGGTGAGATCATGTACCAACTGGCCCGGCAACTGTCCTTAAGAGAAAGAAGCATGCCCGCCCCGAATAGTCCCGGAGCCTGAGCTAATTAGGGACATTCCCGTTTCTTCGGCCCCGTTGACTTCAGTCCGCCCCCCCCCCCCCCCCCAATCATCCATAGCCCCCTTCCACAAAGTGGCCTTGTTGACTGGTGTAGGCTATCCTCGACGCTTAGTGCTATGTAGTACAGACAGTTGGACCAGTCTTTTAGTGATGCTTAGTGCTAAGTCGCAATAATGTTCTTCCCCCTCTCTCTGTCTCTTGGCGCCTGTGTTTCAAGCGCTGCAGTTTTCATCGAGCGACCAACCGGACCGTACCACGATCGTTGCACTTCCCGACCTGCTCCCACCTTGCAGGACCTGACGCTGCACCGCGGCTGCAACTGCTGCGACGAGCGTAGCCCCGGCGTCCCGTCCCTGTTGTACGTAGCCGGCGGCTACCTTCGCCGTTCGCTCAGCTCCGTGGACTGCTTCAGCGCCGAGTCTGGGCTGTGGAGCGCGCTTCCGCCGCTGCCCCTGGAGAGGAGCGGCCCGGGAGGCGCCTTCCTGTGCGGCCTGCTCTACGTGGTGGGCGGCCGCGTGCTCAGGCCCCCGCGGGAGCTGGGCGAGGACGTGGCCGTCGTCCACTGCTACGACCCGGCGCGCAACGAGTGGAGCGAGCGCTGCCCCATGCAGGTGCCCCGACACAGGCTGGGCGTCGCCGTGCTGGACGGCCTGCTCTATGCCGTCGCCGGGTCGCACGGAACCAGCTGCCTCAGCAGCGTCGAGAGGTGGGCGTCCTCGATGAAGACGTGGCACCACGCCGTGCCAGTACACACTCCGCCACATTCACGAGCTGGTAGCTAGCGAGCACTGTGATGCTCTGGTCGTCTTATGCACTGCCTGTGTACTAGGCTCGTCGATGGAGTGTAACCAGGCTCGTCGATGGAGTGTAACTAGGCTCGTCGATGGGGTGTAACTAGGCTCGTCGATGGGGTGTAACTAGGCTCGCCAATGGGGTGTAACTAGGCTCGCCAATGGGGTGTAACTAGGCTCTTTGATGGGGCGTAACTATGCTATTCGATGGGGTGTGACTAGGCTTTTCGATGGGGTGTGACTAGGCTCTTCGATGGGGTGTAGCTAGGCTCGTCGATAGGGTGTAGCTAGGCTCGTCGATGGGGTGTAGCTAGGCTCTTCGATGGGGTGTAACTAGGCTCTTCGATGGGGTGTAACTAGGCTCTTCGATGGGGTGTAACTAGGCTCTTCGATGTGGTGTAACTAGGCTCTTCGATGTGGTGTAACTAGGCCCTTCGATGGGGTGTGACTAGGCTCTTCGATGGGGTGTAACCAGGCTCGTCGATGGTATAACTAGGCTCGTCGATGGGGTGTAACCAGGCTCGTTGATGGGGTGTAACCAGGCTCGTCGATGGGGCGTGAATAGGCTCGTCGATGGGGCGTGAATAGGCTCGTCGATGCGGTATAACCAGGCTCGTCGATGGGGTGTAACTAGGCTCGTCGATGGTAACTAGGCTCGTTGATGGTAAACCAAAGAAGCGCAACGAGAACAAAATCGAGCAGACCGCTGAGAAAGCATATCAAAAGGGGTAGACTTGGAAAAGCACGTTGGCGAGATCTACCTGACGTGCTCGGGGAAAAAAAAGTACTGGGTTCGTCCAACGCACTACCTTAAGCCACAGCCAATTATATCGCCACCTGCTCCGGCATGCACCGCTGAAGCTGTGCTGAAAACAAAATGAATGGCGCCCATTGGATCACATGAATATCCCCCCCCCCCCTATTCTGTAACTGAATTCCTTCTGTGATGCTGCTTCGGTTACGATGGCTGTGACATAAAGGTTAAGGGCCCGTTCCCACTTGTCCAAAAATCCGGCGAGCGGAGCGGATTCGGCCGCTTTTGACGCCGAGCGAGGCGGAAAGCGGCGCGGCGAGGGCGATCGGGCTGGACCCAAATTTTCCGCGTTCGCCGCCGCCGCGGCGAAAAACATGGCGGCGCCCTTCGACGCAAGACCCCTCGCCTCGGAATGAATCCGTATTTGTTGCGGCCTTTTTCAGCGTGTTCACTGGTCATAAATCGGACACCGGTACATCGCTTCGTCTCACCTCACCTATAAGCAAAAGTATAAGTGATAAATTTGCTTTATTTATTTTGAGTGACGATTCTGCCGCTACTAGGCCTAAGAGGAACGCCGGTTTTGTTGACAGTACTAGTTGCCATCCTAACAAGCAGATGGCGCCACTAGGCTGGGCGTTTCGTTGGTAGTCTGTTTGCATACGCTGAACTAAACATGGGAATGTGCCTGCGTTTACATACGCAAGCGTGCATACGGTTATGGTACACAGACAGCATCAATTTATGCTCTTTTCTAACCATATCAGTGTACGCCGCGAGCGGTGACGTGGTGGCCGGGAAGTGTGTGGAAAAATTAGAAACAGCAGCAGCGCGGCGGTTCTGCCTCGTCAAGGCGTCAACAGATGAGAACATGTCCTAGTTTTCCCGGCGAGCTCGCTCGCCGGATTTTTGGACAAGTGTGAGCGCGCCCTAAGTGTTTAGGTCACGTGAGGAATGGTAAAAATTGCAGTACAGTAGCTGCTGCTTCATTTGTTGTCATTACGGCTCTTGAGGCGGGCTGGATGTGATGAATCAAAAAGGCGAAGCAGCGATTATACGCAGTTTTTTATGCCTCACGTAATCTATGCTGACTTCTGACGTCACGGCCATCGTTCGGTTGTTGAAACCGAAACTGAATGAGCGAACAAATTCGTCATAGATTATTTATTGCTGATTGTATCAGCAGTCCTTCTATCTACCTCATGGAGAAGGAACTTAGCTTCCTTTCGCAATGGCGTTAGATTACAGCTTATCTTTAGTAGATTGTTGTTAACTGAGCTGCGCAAACTTTGCCACTTTTCCTGGGAGTCTGTTTTCTTCTAACAAGCACAGTTGCTAGTCCAGCCGTCGTGTGTGTGCCTCGTCTCTCTGCTGTGTCCCGTCTTTTGACTGGTTTTACTCCTGAACATGTACCAACTGACCCAGATTTCAACACTACTGCAATGTCTTACGCATCATAACAGAGCAGAACGCACGCAACCAAATATAAGGTGCCTATTGCCGCGAATCTTTGTGCGGTTTGTTTGTTCATTCTTCAAAAGTGCTGACACGCAACTTTATCGCTTGCGATGCAAGACGCGACCAGATTTATCCCGACTGGTCGCATGCAGGCGGAGCCGATTCCAGTTTGTTCCAGACTGTCGCAGTGACTTTGCACGCCGTATCTCGGAAGTTCGCTATCAGCTTTAAATTGAGCACAGCCAACAGCGGCGGGCATTCTGTTCGACGACAGCCGAGAGGAAGCTTGCTGCTTTCGCCGCCGCCGAGTGATTCAGTCCATGGTGGGCACAGGTCAGCCCCAGTAAAGTTTCCTTTTAGAAGCACATTTCGCTGTCTTCCTGCACGTCCTGGACTCCCGTCACCACTACGTGACATCTGGTGGAGGTGCTGGCCTGCAGTCCTGCTATCCCCCCCCGCCTCCCAGATGGACCCTGATAACGCCCGTCGTGCTTCGCCAGGAAGCTGTAGTACAAGACAGGCTGGACGTGTACGACCCAATGGGCACTGGAGCTTCAGTGGACGTCCGCAGGACGTCTCAGACGTCCTCAGGATGTCCAAGGGAGTTTCAGTGCCCATTGGGGACCGTGTGGCCGCGCTGAACGCATGGGACGACAGCGCGAAGCTTCGTAACGTTCATTTCGCATCGGACGGCACTGCCAGAATGTGGTTCGAAAACCATGAACATGTATCCTGACGACCTGGGCAAACTTCGAGAAGCAGCTGCTGGGAACGAAAGAGCTGAGGTCCTGCTGCAGCCACGAATTCAGGCACCCAAACGGGACCGTGACTGCGGATGTGGAAGAAATGAGACGCCTTTTCAGGCGCGCCAAATTCCGACGTGATTGAAGAAAAGAAGCTCGCCTTTCTGACGCGTGGCTGAATGGAGCAACTGTTCGCCGGCCTGCTGAACCGGGATCCTCCGAAAACCGCCGGAGAGGTTGCTAATAGTTTCCCGCAACCTGCAAGTTTCCCGCAACCGCATGCATTTTTGCGCGATATTACTAACCATGCAGCCTGCTGGTTAGCGCGTCTTATCTGTATTATGATGCACTACACCGCTGACAATGCTAAGGCGAAAAAATGAGCTGCGGTTTAACTGCTGCTGAACCCGGTAAAAGAGCGAATGCTGTGGTGTTCTGCCTCGCAGGTACGACCCAGCGACGGACGAGTGGACCACAGTGGCGGGCCTTTCGCTGGCCCGTTACGGCCTGGGTGCAGCGGTGGTGCACCGGCGGCTGTACGCAGTGGGCGGCTGCGACAGTGCCACCAAGTTCGGCCTCGTCGAGCGGTACTGCCCTGAGGAGGACCGGTGGGACATTGTCGCGCCACTCAAGGTGCCCCGCAGTGGAGCAGGCGAGTGTAGTAGAGTAACAAAGCTGTTTCACCCTTACAAGAATGGTCTATAGACAGTCTACAGACTTCTTATAGACTATATTGCCTTCATATAGATATTTATTTTGTCTTTCCATAGTCTGGCTATAGACAAGTCTACTAAAAGTGTGTGGCCATAAGTCTATAGGTTGCCTATAGACTGTCTATAGGATTTTTATTCCCTGTAGACTGTTCTCTACAGTTTCTCTATAGAAACTCTATAGAATTTATAGACAAAAGTCTGCGGACTGTCTATAGAATGTTAAAAGAAATTTTTGCCAGGGACAGTTGATGGCCGCCGCGGTGGCTGAGTGGTTATGGCGCTCGGCTGCTGGCCCGAAAGACACGGGTTCGATCCCGGCCGCGGCGGCGGAATTTCGATGGAGGCGAAATTCTAGAGGCCCGCGTACTCTGCGATGTCAGTGCACGTTAAGGAACCCCAGGTGGTCGGAATTTCCGGAGCCCTTCACTACGGCGTCTCTCATAGCCTGAGTCGCTTTGGGACGTTAAACCCCCATAAACTAAACTAACTAAACTGTGAGGGACAGTTGAACACAAAAACTAGCGGCAGACGTCTCTCAAATGAGACCCTCCAGCCAATGGCATCGAGTGATTTTCATGACGTCGAGGTTAGTCCGTGGTAAATCCCCCGTAATGCGCTAGCACTGCAGAGGATTGACCACGGATTAACTTACAGCGTGACAGGTGGCCTCGGCGCGTTCGAGCACCCATTGCTGGCCAGCGGCTGTGACGTTCGTAAGCCGATCCTCCACTAGAAGAAACAGGGGTGGGAAAACCAGCAGTATGTTGGATTTTAAGGCGAAAGTCTTCAACGGCTCATCGCTGTCCCTCCATCCGTCCGTGAAATCTGTCACGCTATGACGTCATCAATGGCATAGTTGTTATAGCCCATATACTCTTAGGAATTACTAAGTAATGGGTGATTAGTAGTCATTAATTAGTAAATTAAGAAACTAAAAATGGCAACGAAACAAAAATAAAATAAAATAGGTGCAGAAACAAAAATAAATGAATAAATAATTAAAAAGGAAACAAAATTTAACAGATCAATAAATATTAAAAAATCCAAAGCCTACAGGCGCCATGGGAAAAAAAAGTCGCGTTCTAGAAAACTCCATGCTTTCGCATTCCTGCACGTAAGCAGACTCAAGTTCCCTCGGAAGTTTGTTATGGCTCAAGGGCATCCGTGGCCAAAGAGGGCCATGCCACAGGGGGCCATACCACAGAGTTGGTTCTTCCAGTAAAGGTGGGGTCAAAGATCCATTTCCCAAGCATTTCAGGCGCAGCCGAGCGCCTGATCTCCAGAGATCTTGTATGGCTCCGAGGGTAGCAGGGGCCTACCCAGCATAGGAGCTCGCTCCCTCCCCCGCTGCACCCTTGCCTTTGGGGACAAAGTTGTCGCTCACTCAAAATGAGCGAGTCCGCATGACTCGCAATGAGTGGTTCCCTCCGGAGTCTTGAGTCTGAGTGAGCTCAAGCGAGTTGTGAGCCTACATTAGTTTGAGGTCATGATTTCGAGTGAGCCCGTAGGTTGACCAAACTTTTTTGATATAGCTTGAGTGAGCATTCGTGATTTTGCTGATTATGGCCCATATGACAGCACGTCCAGCAGCCCAAGGACCAGGTCAATACCGGTTTTAATACCTGTGCGCGGCCCCGCCCTAGAACGTCCTGCACCTTTCCTGCAATGCATTCATGTCTACACCTACTTTCGACGATGAGAGACCGAATTCTTTTCATTGATTAAGCGACGATACCGACAGCCGTCGCTATCATACACGTTACGAGACCACGTAAATCATTTTTTTTTCTAATAACAGCCAGGTTGCTTCATTTACATCAGCCTTAGGACGTTCGTAGAGCAGCGGTCGTACGCCTGTATGGACTTTAGTATTCGCCTTTCGGTCTGCGCATCTCTAGGCAAACCGTAACCGTTTACCGTAACAGCGACTCGACGAGCACGCGTAACCTGATCCTGAGTCCCCCGGCGCCCAAAGGTAAAGGCGAGTCATGTATTTTCGCAACCTGATTTCATTCAAAGTTTCCGTGGTAGTTTCTTAATTGTGCTCTCCAATTTTTACTAATTTTTACCGCCGTTTTATTCGCGACTGCGCAGAATTAATGCTAAAAAAATGAGTTCTTAACGCCTTAAACAGATTATGACGTGCGAAAGCACTTGTCCTTCGAATTCGCTTGAATCTTTCCTTACATTATCCCCCAAGACAATTTCTTTTAAGCTTTCGTACTACGTGACCTTTCCCTAGCCACACCGTGTCCAAATCATTTCATCGCAAAGGTAGAGGCTTGAGAGACACATCGGCTTTTTCAGGATTGCTAGTGAGGTAACGCTTTCGCACTAAAAACAGCAAAATGTGCCCGTCTCCGCTTGCCAGCCGGTAACCAATCGGCGGAAAGGCGCTGCTTTTGACTGCACGATCTCAAGCGCGCCTTCGTAAAAAACGCCGTAAACAATGTCCTTCCCACGAAGACCCCCCCGCTGCTGTCCGCCATGTGGCGAGCGTAACTCATTGCCTCGTACTACCGTTCGGACGCGACAAACACTTCAGCGAGCTATTTTTATAACAAAGTTATTATATTTATAACCACTTACCGTTGTTACGTCGAAATCCCATACGAATTCTCGACTTTCTTTCCGCGCCGTCTGCGATTCCGCGCGCCCGCGCTGCATCTATAGTCTCGAACGCAGAGGCTTTGGCAGCTATGTAATAGTTTTAGTATCGGCAAATTTCGCTTCGCAGTCCCATTAGCTTCGTTGAAATTTAGCTTTAAAGTCAGGTATTTGTCAACAACTAATCGATTGCACACAAATTAAAAGGATTGCGGAGAATGTTCTCGTCTGCTACGCTAGGCTTCTGCTCGGCCTCGTGTAGCAGACGAGAACATTCGAGAATTTCGAGTCGCAGTGCGCTGTTGCGACGGTTTTTTCGTTTTGTGGTACTGCCGTGCTGCTGCTAGAAAGGACCCCGGTTTGCTGCCAGGTGAACTTTGTGCGAATTTGTGCATAGAAGAACTATGGCCACATCTGGAAAGGCGAATACGCGGGTGGTGTACCGTGCAATCGCTGAAGCGGCGGCGACTCGAGAAGAGGCTCGTGTCGAGGATGTCTACCAAGCAGTGCTTCAAGAGCACTCGCAAAAAGTTAATGCTGAAGTCGCGACCTATCGAGAACTCATAAACAGAACAGAGGAAGCTCTGCAAACCATTGGCGAAAATGTAAAAACTAAAGAAAGATGCCTCATCGCACTGGAGCGGGAAATTAAGGCACTGGAGAAAAAAGAACGCGCACTGGAGGTGCAGCTTCGAGTGGAACAAGAAAAGTCAACCGTCGAGCAATGGGAACTTGCTGTGCAGGATTTAAACGCATCTCACCATAATTTTAGAACGCTGGCTTACGAACTGAAATCCCGTCACGGCATACCGCCTTTGGAAGAAGCATTCGCACAGCTGAAGAAAGAGCGTGACACGAACGAAAAGGTCGTGGGAGCCATCGACGAGGAATTAGAAAAGCTCCGCAAGCCTGTAAGAGCAAGAAACGATGACCGTAATGCACTCGTTCAGCTTGCCGCGCTTGCTCTTGGCAATGCAACCAAAGAAAAGGAGGTTGAAAAATTGACAGACGAAATAAAAAAATTGGAGTCTCAGAAGACACAGTTGCAGGACAAAGCTAATGCTCAAGCGAAAGTCTCAAACAAAGTGATGTCTTCGCGGCTTGCTCCTATCCCCGTTCCTCCTCCGAGTATGCCCAGCCGGTTGCCTCTGGACAAAGCTAATGCTCAAGCGAAAGTCTCAAACAAAGTGTTGTCTTTGCGGCTTGTTCCTACCCGCGCTTGTCCTCAGAGTATGCCCAGCCTATTGCCTGTAGACATAGATGCTGTATTACACTCTGCATCATCCATTTCCCCCGACACTGAACAGCAGAACTTGGGTGTCACACCTGCAGTGCAAAGAAAAAGTGTGCCAGTCAGAAATGCCGCCTCAAGTTTGTCGCCAAATTTGATGCCACCGCCCGGCCAGAAGCTGCCAAGAAATGCAGTACGGCAGGGGAGACCTGCCGCGTGCGGTGCTCAGCCAACATCTTCAGCATATATGGGTGGTCTAGGGGAACTATTCAACACATCCCCTTCGCCTCAATCTCGAGAAAGAGAACCTACCACACCTGACACCAGTACCGACAGTCGCACCTCTCCAGGTGTGCCAAGAAAAATGCCTCGAATTGAGCTTTCTCCTGGTCCCAAAAAACCATGTCTGCGTCTTCCTAGTCACCGCGGTGAGCGAGCAGAGCCTTTGCCAGCGGCTAGAATGGCCTCGGCGCCCGACTACCAGCACATCCCTCGTACATCTACACAAACTAGAGCTACTTGCCCACGTGCTACAGTTGGAGCTGCATTGCCTTTCGGACAGCCAGTGTCCACAACAGCGCATCGTGGCGAAGGCTCTATTCCTGGCCCTTCCACGGCTCAGGATCACCAGCAGCCTGCATTTGGAGTGATGTCCCCTTGCGCAAATCAACTTGAACAGCGCCCAAGTAATATGCTGGCACCGGAGCATATGAGCTCCCGTGCTATTTCTCGGGACACAGAGATCCTTGCTTCACAGCTTCCGACTTCATCGCCTGCAAGCAACAGTCCAGGCATACAGTTTCTCGAGAGAGAAGAAGCATCAGGGCTCTCACAAGCTTTAGAAGGCGGAGGAAGCCCAATGCACTTGGAGTCTTCCATTAATGCCTTTGAACCACAAACACAATCCAGTTGTGGTGACACTGGTTTCAACTTGTTCGGCGAAGATGACGATGCTGGCGGAAACGGCTTCTTCAACATGAGTGGCACAGGCGGTGCTATGCCAAGCTTCCCCTTCTGATCATTTCTTCTTTGCCAAAGAGTCCAACAACTACCGACCCTGGCAGTTTGACTCCTCGACCTGCAAATACCTTGCATTTTTATTTTGTTGCTACTGGCAGCTTGAGCCAAGTCTGTTGGAGTATAACTAGTTCGCTTACTGTTGCTGTGCAGGTGGGAAAGTTTATTTTCACCTACCTGATTCATTTTAATACAAACTAAAAATTATTTTACACTTGAGAGCTCCAGCCAAGTCTGTTGGAGCACATCTAGTTAGTTCACTTGCTGTTGGTGCAAGGTGGGGAATTTAATTTTCGCGCACCGGTTTTGTTCGAGTTTGTTGTATTTTACTTTTCTAGGCTGCCAAGCAATGCATCCAAGTTTAGCGAAAGAAATTATAACCAAATGTTACTGTTCATAAATATGGCTAATAAACTTCACCAAGCTTCCAATTTGCTTCTGTTTTGTCACTGTGTGGTGGCAGTATTGTCTGGTGGTGAGCGTATATTAATCATGCTGAAATGTGAACATGTGTGTTCACAAAAGTTGTGATGCTTCCTGGGCAAACTGTCAGCACCAGAGTTTGTTTTTTGCAGTGTTGTTGTTTAACAACGGACGTAAGCTGGATATAAATAATTGATTATGAGGAGAGAAGGTGCAGTATATGTCCCTTGGTAGCCACCTCAACCGTGCCAAGGAGGGAGTGAAAGATGGGGGTAGAAACGACGCCATAGTGGTTGGTTTCAGATCAATTTAGACTGCCCGAGGTTCTCCGATGTGGGCCGGCATCGCAGAGCACAGGTGCGGATCACTGCCAGTTTCTCACAATCAAATTCACTCACTCGCTTCTTGTGAGTGAATAAAAGGGGAATTTATTTACTTGGAGTGCTTTAGTGCATGGCAAAACACATTCTCAGTGGCCATAGCACCAGGTTGCTCAGTGCAGAACGTCCATGTTCTCAATAACGGGCAGCTGTAGCTATACTCAGTTTCATACATCAGGTGCAACACTGTCAAAGCTAGCGCTCTAGTTTGCGCTGCCTGCATCTGCAACCAAAAAGCAGTGCATTCCTCATGGTGAGCAAAAAACAGTAAATGCTCTGTCTGCAGGCTTACTTTATGACACATTTCTCATGGGCTTGATTTTAAATGCACTCTTAGTGCTGACGACACGCTGTCACTTTCTTGTGACTTACACCACTTGACCACAGAACAAGCTCGAAGTAACACGCCGGCCTTTATTTTCCCATGCGGAATACTTGCGTACCTTTCACTGCATTGCACCTGATGTATGAAACGGAGTGTAGATGAAGGCGAAATGCAACATTTCTTGTCCACCATTTACGTACTTTGAGGGTGCATGCAAACTGCCATCAGGCGACCGAAACAAATCCTAAACAGTTCATCACGGAGTCTTTCTTCATCAGAGCCAGCCTTGAGATGCAAAAGTTTTTGCAGCATTCAGGCTGTAGCTATGAACATGTGGTCTTCTTTGCGCACAAGTCGCACCATCGTGGATGACTTCATTCTGAAATCAAGCTGTTCGTGTTGTATGTGACAGTGTATGGGTTGCTTAAGGCTGAGAGTAGTGTACGGATTATGCGATATATGTTTGCAGGAAAAAATTTATTCCTCTGGAGGTGGGCAGACCAACTCTTTGAAAAGCACTGAAGAACAAGGAGATATGCGAGCTCGGTTTGCTTGAATGAATATCAGCCGATGGGGTAACTGGGTAGTGACGTACCGCAGCATTAATTGTCCACAACCATACATCTGCAAGGTGCATTTAGAGCTGATGAGCCTGCCGCTCTACGGATTTGTGTCCAATTTTTATCAGCTGCCTTCAGAACGTAACCTGAACCACGAGTGAACAACTTGGCCACCTCCGCAGCATGCAATCTTCAAAACGCTATGTAATTGAAACTGAACACTTGCATTTGCATTGTAGAGCCACTTATTTATTTCTGTTCTCTCAGCACCGCAGCATTACACAGAAGAGTGTTTAGACAGAAAAAAAGCTACAACTGGAAGGAAATGCAAAGAATATTACCATTCTGGGATGTATAGTCGTACACACACCTGGTGTGTACGACAGTGAGCTTCAGTGAGCTTTTTGTTTGCCTGGAGACATGCACACGCCACCTTGAATTGCAAGAAAAGCGTAGTAATTTGCAATATTCCACACCCTCGTGCACAGGAACTGTTGCTTTTGGCAAGCACATTTATGTCATCGGTGGCTACGATGGGAGGGGCCAAGTCAGTTCAGTCGAGCGTTACGACACTGACCACAACGTCTGGGAGATGGTGGCGCCCCTCAACACACGCCGAAGTGCTCTCAGTGCAGCAGTTTTGGATGGCAAGATCTACGCATTAGGTGAGTGATGGAGACCTTTGATGCCTTGTCTGTCTTTGAAGTGGAGGGCAGTGCCAAATCTTGAGCTACAAGATTTGCTGGTGCAAAAGAGCAAGTGTTAAATGTTTAAACAATAATGACGAAGCCGCCGCGGTAGCTCAGTGGTTAGGGCGCTCGACTATTGATCTGCAGTTCCCGGGTTCGAACCCGACCGCAGCGGCTGCGTATTTATGGAGGGAAAACGCTAAGGCACCCATGTGCTGTGTGATGTCAGTGCGCGTTAAAGATCCCCAGGTGGTCGAAATTATTCCGGAGCCCTCCACTACAGCACCTCTTCCTTTCTTCTTTCACTCCCTCCTTTATCCCTTCCCTTATGGCGCGGTTCAGGTGTCCAATGATATATGAAACAGATACTGCGCTATTTCCTTTCCCCAAAAACCAAGTATTATTGTTATAATGACGACAGGCCATAAAACATGAAACGCCATCTTGTGCCAAGTCAGGTGGGGGATTTGATATTCACGGACTTCTTTATTAAATTGTGCGCTCTTCACATGATTAAAAACAGGATTATTATCATGAGGAATCCTAAAAAACTTAAATCAAGGTCATGGTTTCAACAATAGACATGGCATGACAGACCATTTGGGCTGCATTTGAGTGCCGACACAGACTTCTCTCAATTTATCAACGTTCCCTAAGCCGCGACATACAGTGCGGTCTCAACAAGTCAACACACCAGAGTATATGTGCCCACAGACACACGGCGCAAGATTCTACTGCAGAAAAAAATCTGCACTTTTTCCACAGTAGAGCCGTTCTATATTTCAAAAGAAGGAAATACCTGTGCCAGCTTATGGCTTACTTACCTTGGAAATTCCTCCTGTAGACTTTAACATGGCCGCCAGGGAAGGTGGCTTTTGTCCGTGGCGAATATGAGGGGACCTCGTACCCCAATTCCTTCCAGCTTTTCTAAGAGGCATTGGTAGGAGCCCCCCACTGTCAAAAATGGCAGCCTTTGACTTCTTTGTAAAAGGTCTGTAGCACTTCATTTCATACAGCAAAGTACTGAAACTACTATTCTAAATAATTACCTGATGAGACTAGCTGACTCGTACAGTACAACGGCTGCAGTGATTTCAGACTGCTCAACGTTTGTTGCAGGGGGCTACGATGGCCAGGAGTACCTGTCCACCGTGGAAGTCTACGACCCCTCAACAGATACATGGACTACGGGTCCTCCCATGCCTTCTTGCAAGAGCGGCCAGGCATCGTGCTCTTCCCCTGCCCCATGTGTCCTCCATAAGGTCTTGTGACTCCGGGCCAACTTCTAGTGTTCTCTTCCCGAAACCAGTGAACAGCACCAGTGGCTAAGCCGCTGAGCTCGAAACACGTTGGACACTTTAATTAAAAAGGCCTATTTTTCATTGCTCTTTACCAATTACAGCGACCATTCCAATATTTTCTTGGAGCAAGTAACAAACATCAGAAAACTAGCATGGCACAACTGCTCTACCACTGTTTCCATCCTTTTCAGATGCTAAATTCACCTGTGCCATTTCTACTAAACAGAGCAAATGGGAATGACAGAAGCAGCAGTGCCAGATTGGTGAAAGCGCCAAACTGTGTGTAGCCTTTGGGCACAAAATTAGCCTCGCTGATTCCACACACTTGACAGGTTTGCTCTCAGCTTATACAGAATTTAGTAAATCTGCAGAGCAGATTAAAGTGTACGTTAATTGGTGGATCGATATCTGAATGCAACCAAGCATTATGCATTTTTATTTTTTAAATGAGCGCACCAAAAGAGCAAGTATTAGGACGTCATCTTATTAGGACATCATCACAAACCATAATTATGGTCAACAAGTTATAGAAAACAAGTATTCACGAGCAGTGGAACAATGTCAGAGTAAATCGGCACTGCAAGTGGACAGAATTAATTATACTGTAGTGCCAACAAAATGAAATTTTATTAACTATCACTGGTCAAGCTACTTGTGTTAGCATTGCAGCTAAGAAGATGGCTGAGAGCTGCTGGAGTCTGACGATGATGATGACCGTCTAAATGGATTCAGCCTCGAGGCCCAACTTTGTGATTGCTCGCTGCAAAACAAACACGATGAAGACTTATTAAACCCACTCACAACAACAAACCCTGTTAAAGAAAAAGAAAAAAAAAAGTAGACTTACGTAGCGGCTTCTTCCCGCTTCTTCTCCTCTTCTTTTACTGTCAAAAAAGTAAAAAGATAAAAATTGCAGTGATGACCCTTTCTTTGAAACTCCCAGCAACTGAACAAACAATTACAGTACACTGATGTAACCGATGCTGCCCTTCCTGCTAGGTCTGCATGACTTGTTAATTCATCTCCCAACCGGCCAATTAATGCTTTAGCTCCATTTTTTTTCTTCAACGGTTAATCGCTGAAAGCGACAAGACCCAAATAAGCAAAGCATATCCCTCTCGACTGTGAGAGGTTCCTTTCTGCATCCAAGTAGCAAAACGGTGATCAGTTCTGTTACAAAGCGTTGGCTGACTGCTATATAGTTATAAAACATTGGCAGTTAGTTTTATCGACGATTTTCACGATGTAGAGTGGGCGCCTCAAGTAAGTCAATATAGCGGCATTACGGAGGACTCCTCGTGTGAGCAGTCCAGATAGAATCTAATTTGTTTTAAAATTTTGCAATAAAATCGCGCTTGTTTGTCAATGGTGGCGACATCATGTCAGCTGGTCCTTCGTTTTTCGAGGGTGTAAAGCAGTCAATGAGAGACAAGGAATAAATCACTGTCTTTTAGTTGAAAAAACGGCCAGGGTGAAAGCAGAGCAGTAGCTAGACTGTTAACGCACACTGTGAACAGAATTTTAAATCACATCAACGACGAAGATAGTTGCACAGCGGGTGAATGACACAGCTGAAATGAAAAGCAAATTGCTGGCTAAGCTATAACACTCGGCGATAACCATCATGTCCACTTCTTTCTCTATGACGTCGTTCCTCCAATACCCTCCCTACTTCTTTTACCTTCTTTGGCTTGCCTTGGCTTTGCCCCAATCTGCTTGCGTGCCAAGCCAAGGCAAGCCAAGGAAGAACAACTACAACGGGCTTCAGGCACACAATGCATCAGGGTAGACAAAAAAAAAAAAGCAGACTCACACTTCAGTTCTTCCAAGTAATCATTGAGGAACTGGTACTTGAGAGGTTTTGGCTTGGGAAGGGCGTCCTCATAGTCCATGAGCTTCGCTTCAGCTTTCCAGAGAGTCAGACCGAACCAGTCTGCCTCTTCTTCCTGCAAGCAAACAGAAGTGTGTTAGGCATCCTCCCATACGCATCACGCTATCGGGCAAACCAAACATACAGCTAGTGTAGCAACCACATAAAACGTATTTCGAACATGGCATTAGTGTGGCCGTCAACGCACATACTTCCAACGAAGAACACCTACTGCAGCCAGTTTGGAAGTGATGGGAAACCTGTATTCTGTCATGATACCAGTTGTTTTTGTTGTGCTCATCAACAAAGAATGCTAATGCGGGGTTTTTCACCTCCTTTTTTTTTTTACTGTCACTTCAGGTTTCAGCTTTTTTTTTTATTGACAGAAATGCATTACAGAAATGAGTGGTAAAAAAAAAAAAGTTACAAGAAATGAGGCATATTAAAACTCCTCTCCTTTTACTAACTAAATTACTCTCACAATTATCACCATTCATATGATGATGATGATGCCCACAAAGTGACTGGTGCACACCTGCTCACAAAGCGCTGATAGACTTTCTGTATACCTGTCAGCTCATGAGAAAAAATTTGAGTGTCCATGCCCTTCACACAAAAAGCACAACAGCCAGAATTCTCGCTACCTGGCTTGCTTGGAAGAGCAACTTCCCTAATAGTGTGGTCAATAATAATGATGGAATAATGATGTACATAATAGGCCTGCACATCCCCCTCTCGCATTACAAGCACAGCATTATTTAAGATTTTAAACAGTGCCTGCACAATTTGAAGGCAAATGATGTCCAGCTAACAGTTATCGCCGTGTACAGAATCTACCATCAATTGCGGTACATTTGCTAGTCTTCTGAGTGAGTAACGAGTGCTCTCGCAGGGTTGCTGTTGCGTCCTTCCAATTTTGACGCAATGTCAATGAGTATGCATTGACCATGTGCATATGTACAACAAAAAGGGGCTACTGAGCAGTTCGAGAACTTCATTATCAAGATTTGGTTCCTGAGTGCAAACAAGGTATGGCTGTCTAATAGTACTTGCAGGCTGTGTTTAGCGCAGGTGCCAAGAATGGCCAAAAGGCAAGCCTACTCACAGATACAATGAACTCCTTGTACTTCTCCAAGATCTCTTTCTGCTTCTTCTCGTCGTCGTGGTATAGATCTTTCCTTGCTAAAGCAAGCAGCATCTTGCGCCTCAAGTCCAGTGCCAGCTGAGAATGTAAGTCTTGCACCGGCGTCTGAGAAAAACAAAAAAAATCTGAATCTGGAGATGACTGGACATACTGCACAACCCCCAACACAGAAGATGATGCAGGCACATCAACCGCAAGATGCAAACACATCAGCCCAACTAGCAACTGCAATGATGAAGACACCTGAGAATGAAAATATCCAACATCTTTATTCTTTCCTGTCACTGCAGTTGTTCCAATCTTCATTTAAGCAGCAAGTGTCACGACCTTTGAGAGCCAATGTCACGCCAATTGTCCTGTGTCTAACAATAGATAGAACTGAAAGAATTGGCCTAGACTGGTGGATTACCACCTCCTAATGACAGAGGTTACTTTCACATGAAACAGAGCTCTTACAGCTAGAGAAGAATTACAAAAGAACGACAGGTCCCATCACGACCAGCTTTTTTCACAAGAACACCAAGTCAGGTGAGATTTTTTCTTGGTGTTGTATAGAACCTGAATATTAAGGTAGGTCTTTCACAGCCAGTGCAAACTGCACAAGAAATAAGGCAAAAAGAAAAGCAGACAGGAAATTAAATGAGGGAAATGATGACTTAATGCTAGTGCGGTGGCTCAGTGGTTATGGTGCCCAGCAGCTGAGCCCAAGGACATGACCAGGCATCAATGGAGGCGAAACACATGACACCCGCAAACTGTGCTATGTTAATGCACTTTAAAGAACCCCAGGTGGTCGAAATTAATCTGGAGCCCTCCATTATGGCAACCCTCGGAGATCACATGTTGCTGTGGGATGTGTATACCCCGTACACCCTATAATGCCATCAATGTCATCGCAAATACACAAGCTTGAAACAGAGCGATGGGAAAAAATATCCCAGCTTGAACTCCTCAGCAAAGAAATCAGCTTTTGCTGCAAGGAAAACATCAAAGGAACAACAAAAGGTCTTGATATTGCATTTTTATAAGGAAAACTTGATGGAGTTGTATAAAATGCCCTTTACGGTTGCAGAAATAAGGAGAAATGAAAGCACAAGCAGACAGCTAGCCATGCGTCAAGATTTGAATTCATTACAACAGTACTGACAAGGCTAGGTGCAAACATCAGGTGCTGGAAGGCTAACGCACACTGTTGTCGACCCTAACAATGTGTCTGCCTAAACATAACTTGCGTCTTTTGCAGATAAGAGAGAGAATACTTCAGACATGTGAAGCCTGCCCTAGGCACACAATATTTCAAATACCGTTCACATGCAAAATGGGGGAAAGGTACATAAAACTCGGGTGGGGTGTGGGGGGTTGTCTTCCTGGCTTGTAGCCATATCTCCCTGCCCATAGGCCACGGTTTCACAATACATGCGAAATCCTTATTAATGCAAAAGTATTATTATGACTCATCAGAAACGAAACTAGGCAGCGTTAACCAGCAGCAGTAGCCTGAAAACTCCCCACTGATGTCACCATCGTTTCGCATGACATCACCAGTAGGTCATAAGATAGTGACATCTACAGCAAAAAATGAAAGTTCTTCCGTAGGTGCGGGGAATTAAACCGAGGACCTTCAGATTGCGAGGAGAGCACACAACCCATAGGCCACAAAACCATCTTGCTTTTTGGCGAATAAAGGTGAATCTATTGTATGTGTTGCCTTATGACTTTATGCTAATTAGAGGGTGTGCCATGAGAAAGGAAGGAATCTTTAATGAACCTCTCAACAGAACTCTAGATGAAAAATAGTTTCACATTCAAAGCACATAAGTAGGGAACAGTGCGCTCTGTAATTTTGTCCTTTTCAACTGCGCTTGCACTGTGATGGCGCCAATAAACTGAAATTCCACAGGTGAGCTCTTCGACACTACAGACAAAATGGGTTTGAAAGCTACATTTGCAACTTTTTTACAAAAGCATTACACATGACTGCACCTGTGAAACAATAAAATGCAAAAAGCAAAGAATAAATGGCAATTAGCTGTTCACTGAAACAAAAGAAACTGATGAAAGAGGATATGCTGTTATCTGGACAAGAATTACGACTACATGGTAGCACGATTATGTATCAAACCATTGTAATGTTTTTTTTAAAGGTTCGCAGAAATATAGACATCTATATGATAACTGCAAGTGGTTAAATGATTTGTGTCTATGTTGTCTTTCCATGCCTGCAACTGTCATCAAAATAACAGTGCAACCTTAACTTAAGTTGCTCTCTGTTCACTAGACCAACGACATCGAAGAATCCAATCTAAAAAAATGTTATGCACACAGTCTTTCGTCTATGGTATCTGTCACCTCTCACCTTTAATATGTAGAAGTCAAAGCCAAAATGCTCATTGATCAGCAGCTGTGTTCTCTCGGTGACTGTGACACGCATGTACTTGTCCAGGATCTCGCTGTAAAGGACGACTCGGCGCAAGATTGGCTGGAAGTACTTAACGTAGCAACCAGTGGCACAGGGCTTGTACCCCAGCACGATGCCCTCTCCGCCCCAGATGCCTTCCTGACACTCCCTTGGGTACAGCACGGGAATGGGTCGTTCCTCCGTTCTGACGCTGGAAATGGAACCAATGCATGTGGTCAGCTCTGTTCCACTTGGTAACTGTGTACTAACAGATTGCAGTGAACGGAGGGAGTATAGATGGTTGGCCCATTCGCGCCTTTGATCTACACCAATTCCCACGGCTTTGCGTCACTCATCCAGCAACTGGTTTCCTACTATAGTTAAGGACAACCAAGTATTCAAGGAAGCAAGTTGTAGTTGGCTGAAAAAGTACGGTGGTCTAAGGTCGCAAAGTTAACAAGTGCCTATGGTGAACAGCTACTGTCTAGCTCAGCAAAGTACCCTTTAGAAGTCCTTATAATCTTGCAGTGTTCCCAACGGATGTTAGTGCATGAGTGCTTCAAACGGAGATCTCGTCAGCCTTGCAAATGGTACCTTCCACTGTCAGGGACCCATCAAAGTTTCTATTCGACGCATTTCTTGTTAGTCCAGCCGCCTATCAGTAGTCGATAACCAAGCAAGCTATTAGTCCCGATATTGGAATTTTCGCTAGCAATATGGGCCATGAGAAACGACGCAGTGGAGGCTTCCGAGTTTTTACAACCCGCACACAGTTTCGGACTGGAATTCTTTCCCCACTGGTGTTTTTGAATCTGATGCTTTTATGGAAATGTTGCAAAGTCATTTTTAGAGTGAACAAGTTGTCTGTTTTTAATGCATTGTCGGACACTGCTTCTTGTATAATCGCTTGTATGTCTAGTCTTATGCATTGCCCCTCTTGCTTGAGACAAACTGATGCCCTGCAGTATGACTATATAAAAAAATTAAAGGGTGACTAAAACGCGTGATATCCAGGTCATTCTGCTACGGTGGCGCAGTGTGCTGAGATGCTCTGATGCTGAACACAATGTTGCATAATCAAGAAAGAGAGGGGGTATATTGACGGGAATTAAAGGCAGAGAGGTTGGCCTGAAAAATAAATATGTGGCCTGCTACTCTGCACTGGGGAACGGGAAGAGGAGAAAAAAAAAGGTGCCACGATGGGGGATGATGATGATGATGGGAGGAGGCATATGAAAAAATGCAAATACTTAAAAAAAGGCACGCTTTCTAACGTTAATCACAAACGCGAGGCAAGGTCCATGTCGCTTCAAAAGCGTGACAGCGCTCGCGTTGCCTGTGCAGTTTTCAACCTATCTGGCCAAGCGGCGAGGATCAAATCCTCCGATAGGGGCCTTGTGTCCATAGACTTCAAAGCAGATGCGAGCATGAGTCTTTCACGTGCATATGCTGGACATGTCACCAAAACACATGTTCTAAAACATGTTGCAAGATCAAATCCTGGCCGCGGCGGCCCAGGTTCGGGCCATAAACCCGACTTGCAGCGAGTTACTCTCCGTGCCGAGTCATCCAGCACCACACGTAATGTATACTTGCTGCTCCTATAGCTTAAAACAGTACAAGGCAGTTAAACGTGCGCAATATACTGCAACCACGCGTAATATTGTGAGAGATCACACAAGGACACCGGCCGACGCACTCACACTTGTTTCGTTTTTGGTTGCAACACATATTTTTCGGCTGGAGGTCTGTAGTGAACGGGCGCTGGTTTCCTCTTCATGTCCTCCAGGAATCGGCGGTAGTGAGCTGGAAACCGTTCGAATATGGGTACGAACTTCTTAGTTGCGGACATCGTGCCTTGATTGCCTTGATCGTGCGCGGAAGCACGGACACGCAGCCGCCATGTGCTGCGAAGCGAACAAAATAAACAGAGAAAAAAAGATGATCATGGTTGTAGGTTGTGGTTTCAAAATAAGCCTTTATTTTTTTCGTAGCACTAATTAGTGGTATTTTTTAAAAAGAAAAAAATTTCGGCGTAAAAAAAGTTAGCCGCAAGCAGAGATACGAGTGTGCGCCTTATAACCTGGCGGCCAACTTAGTTTCGCAAACAGAACGAACAACCAGCCGAGGCTATGAACCAGCAAACGACCAAACCTTTCTGAACTGTGGTGTTGTTAGCCGTTCGTAGTACGTCGTTTAAACGACTGAAATTTTTCATGTTACTGCGTATTTGAGTTCGCCGACCGCCCAGAATTGTGCCGCACTGCCGAACGTGCTGTCGAAGCTTCTGTGAACCGTCATACGTCTCGCAAATTGCCATGGAAGTGCATCGTAGTACCTGTTGAACAAGGATTGCAATGTCAAATATTTATGCACCTGAAAAATCGCCTTCCCATCGTGATTTTCGGGTAAGCTGCTGGCTCGTTGGGGTCATCATTTTCCGTCGCATGTTGCAGAGCAATTACTGGCGGCGATGCTATAAAGAAGTGCCGCCCAGCTAATTAGGTTACCGTCTGAAACTTGCGCCGATGTGACGACGGGAGTGCCGTGGGGGTCAGCGTTTTGCTCCGGCGGTTTTTCGGAAGCTTGACCCCAATTAAACGCATGACGGCGCATGCAAAACTGCGCGACGAACAGCTCGTGGCGTATACCTACGCGAATACCGCTACCTCGTTCTGACCTTCGCGAAGGCAGTCTGGCGATGTTTAACGCGGAGCTTAGGTCGGAAACTACGTTCATCAAACAGCGTCGTTTACTTCGTTTATTATTTTACTTGAACGCTGTGTTGTTGCTAAGACGAGATCACGGCGTGTACTAATGATACGCTTATCATCGCGGCCGGGGTTTTCGTTTTCTTTTTTTTTTTAATGAATAGAGGCGGCGAGATTAGGCAATCACGCCGCAGGCTGATGACACCTGGGGCTAAGCGTTTTCGTCTAAAAAAAGCACTGTCACGTTGCGAATATTTTTAACCGCGTCACGTAACGCCAAGTGCGCATGGAGACTTATCTCGGTGCCGGTGAAATCGGGCCGCTATTATTAGAAATAACAGAAAAAATTGCGTTTGACTTCACTCGTACGGCACCGCGTGTTGTGGTTTAAATCATTTTTTATGATTTCTATGCTGTGGTGTTACAATAGAACAAACTTATGCAATTTGTTTTGTTCTTTGTAGTGTGTTACATAGTTCTGTCATATTAACAAGGTCCTTTGGTGGTTACCTGCTCAGTTGTGTTTTAATGTCTACTTTTTGTGTGTGTATGTTTGTCCTCTACTGCTGCATCACACTTGGACTTGACCAAATGCCCAAAAGGTGTTGAAATTTGCTGGTGTGGAGCCAAAATATTGCTCTAAGGATTAAAATCTAGTCTCGTTTTTCGTGTGCTATCATTAGGTTTTATTTCAAGAGAATTATGTCTCAGAAAGTGGCAATTTGAAGTGTCACCTAAAGTTTCACGTAAATAGTTTTAGTATCTGCGGTTACACTGTAGGCAGCAAAAAAAAATGCAGAGCTTGAATTCCAGCTTCCCAGTGCACTGATGGTGGCAGTCGCTTGTGCTTTGGGGGACATGAAGTTACTTGTGAACTCAATTCAATTCCATTTATTTCCCAGAAAATTCTGGCTGGCTGCTGGACTAAAAGTTGTAGGTATACAGCTTGACGAGGCCCAGGCAGCCGTTACAATGAACAGGGGCAGACTCAGTTCAAAATCGTTACGTTTACAGAGAAAAAGGAACAGATACAGTCGAAAATCTCTACATACACAAAATGAAAAAGCGAACACATAATTAGGTTACAGTTTTCACAAAAACAGGACAGTCAAAAAGCACAAAATCATCATTAAGGAAAATACGGAAGTGAAAAAAACAAATTTGCAAAAACATACAAGGGAACAGCTGTACTCATTGTTCCGGCTCTTGTTTAAAGTAACATTTCTATAATTTGGTCTTGGAACGCATGAGCCAGCGAACTTGAGAGATTCTTATCTAGTGTGCCTGTTTTGCTGGTAGACATCTGGACAGACAGCAGTATGTCCTTCCTGTCTTTCATCCCATTCCATTTGTTTTTGTTGGCAGCTAGAATCATCTTAGGAAGGGCCTGTGTAGGCTGTGCTGTGATGCGTGCTGTCTTTGTATTTAAAACTCTACTTCCTGAGTCACAGTAGGTCCTGTGACTCAGTGCAACAGTGCAACTCTTAGCAACGCAAGTTCTTGAGAGTACCCGTTCCCCTGTCGCAGCCTTGCATATGTTGGTTATGGACTACTGCACTGCCGCCATTTCACCCAAGATGAGCTATCGTAGGCAACTATTGCAGTGTTATCCTGCATTCAGCTGCTCGCCAACAGAGGCATGGTCCAAATGGGCGAGGAATAAATGTTTTATGAGGAAAGGAACCATGCTGTGAGGGAAGGCATGATAGAGGGAATGAAAGGAGCTAGAGTGAAAGTGGCGCCACAGTGGGGGGTTGGGGATAAATTTCTACAACCTCGGGTTTCTTTAATCCTTTAAGGCACTGCTTGCTATTTCGTCTCGAATTCTTTTGCCTAACAGATTGCGCAGGCCTCGAAAAAGGCAGCTAGTATGGTTTACTGTGGAACACGTAAACGTAAAAGTGTTTTGTAGGCATGTACTAGATTTTGTACTAGTCAAAATAATTAGAAATTGTAACATTGGAGCATGTGGATTTGTGTAATGATTACTCGAGGGATTAAGGAATCCACACTGTTTATTTCGAAGCCCCGCATGATGCTAGAGATGCAGGAGAAATGACACTATTACGGGTGATGGAGTCTGCCTGCATGAAAATGGTGGAGGAGGGCATGCCACCAGGTTCATTGTTTTGAGAAATATTATTTACGGAATTCACTAGTTGACCAGAAAAAACACCCTGTTCAGGATGTAGTGAGTGCTAAATTCCTCTGAAGCAAAGATGTCTCTGCTAGGTATTGCACGCTCCCAGAAGAAGCTCTGAATTGGCAGTGTACACCTATTGTAGTGTTGCAGTGTAGACCTATTATAGCGTGGCAGTGTACATCTTGGTGGCAGTGTACACCTGCCACCGGGTTTGTGAGCAAACTACCCACCATGGCAGATGGCAGTCAAATTAGTCATTGGTCACGACAAGGTGCTCGGGAAAAGCAACTTTGGTCTCGCAAGCATTACTGGTGGCAGCGCCTGCTAGTGCAGCGGGTGTTTCAGCCATTGCCTTCAATTCTTCACTCAAAGGGCCAGTGAGGACTGCTTCATTCAATTTTTGTTCTTAGTAAATTTAATTTAATAGTAAATTAAGCGAAATTGATTTCTGGTCATGTTGATGTTTTTGCAGGAGCAAGGAAGAGCGTTTATTGCTGAGAAAACTGGATTTAAAAATGGAAAATTCTTTTCTCCCCACTCGATTCAAGCTCGGGATGTCGAGTGCAAAAGTGGCTCCGTAATCACTACTTGGAAGTGAATGGTGGTTTAGCATAGTCTAATGGATCCTGCTGCCACAGTTTTCTTGTGAAAACGGTCAGTCATGATAACACCTTTATTTAATTTTTTTATGGTTTCTATTGTATAAAATCTCCGCTTTCGGTGAAAGTACTAGCTTTGTTGTCACGAGAATGCTGTAAATACTGGCCAACTTGGATGTGACCTTAGTGTTCATTTAAGCGATTAGTGACTGACCTACGAATTTTGAAAGGAACCACAATGCACCACGTCTTACTGTCTGTATGAACGTCAACAGGTAGAATGGAACAACCAAGCACACAGCAGCAGGAGCAGCCTGTGCCCGCTGGAGGGGCCGCAGAATCCACGCCAGCCGCAGAGAGTAACCAGCCAGCTGCTGCAACTGCAGAAGCACAAATGGATTGCCGGACTGAGACGACGACGACGACAGCATGCACCTCTCCGAGTGTCGAGCAACCTCCACAGTCGGTCTACCACATCAAATGGGTCAGGTGGAACAACCAGAAGACACCCATCATCACACAGGCAAGGAGCAGCATGCGCTTGCAATACGCGAATCGTTGGTCTTTGCCAGGTGTTCTCAGTTTGGGTTCTGTAAAGTCCTTGAAGGGCTCAGTGGTTTCCCCGAGTACCTAAATTCATGCACGCCTCAGCCGTTACCTATACTTTTTCCCACTTTATTATAGGGCTAATCATACTGTAATCGCTTACGGCTAATAGTTTTTCCGTCTACAAACAGTCAACATCTCCTTAAGGCTCTGTGTCCACAAACAAATCCTTATATACAAAGCTCAGTGCAGACAGATGTAAACAGATGTGAGCACAGTAAAATGCGTTGCAACCTGAAGAATCTTGCATACAAACACATCAACCCAGGCAGACGAAATGAACGCACGAAATTGATCTTAAAACAGATTCCTTCTTCATGCTTTGCAGTAGTGCTGGTACGGCTCGAGTGTGCGCTGTTTTTAATGCAATGGCATTAGAGTTGTCGTCTTATCAAAACCCTGCCGATGTCTGATACGAAGTTTGCTTATTGGCCGAAAGAGGTCACGTGACCATATGAGGTCATCACAAGCTCCTATGATAGGCTACTATAATTGGTCGAGAGAGGTCACGTGAGCTTGCGACATCATCTCAACTGGCCCACCGTGGCAGGTTGAAAGCTGTGCTACTTTATATATAAAATCCTTTAGTTATGTGATAGCATTGGAGTTATCGTCGCACGAAAACCCCGCTGATGTCTAGTGTCACAAAACTCGCTGGTTGGTCAAGAGATGCCACGTGACTCTGTGACATCATTACAACCTACCCACTGTGGCAAGTGGCAACCTGGCCGTCGGATTGTGAGCACGTGCCCACCGTGGTAGATGGCAGTGAAATTAATGGTTGGTCGAGAGAGGTCATGTGACCTTGTGGTGTTATCACAACCTGCTCAAGGGATTGTGAGCCACTAGTTTCTAGGCAGCATCCTAGATAGAGAATCAATCAAAAATCAGAAAAAAATGTGAGATATGCAAATGTCGGGTGCTGTCACAGCATAGTGGGTGCCTGCCACTGCTCGAGTGTAACGGTTGATGAACTGAATTCCAAAGAAACTGCCGCAAACACACACAGAGGTTGCAATAGGAGCTGTGACAAATGTGAAATCTAATGCTATCAGATTCCACTCTTAAAGGGACTATGCAATAGATTAATTGAGATTACTTAAAGCAGACGAGAGATAGGCATTCGATCACTCGTCACCCCAACGCAAGAATTTTTTAGCCAGCATCAATAACAACCAAGATATCGACGATTAAAGATTACGCTCCTCCTCTCCCCCCTCAACTCGTACACGCGGGGCACCAGGCAAAAATAAAGAAAGCAGCTCTGGGACTGGGTCCGGCCCATCAATACGTCACCCGCTGACGTTACTTTTGCAACTTCCAGTTGTCCCTCCTAGCCCCCCAGTAGCAGTGTCGGCGGCATGATTACGGCGCGCGTCAGGTTTCTTTGCTTGTCGTCTGTTGTAGTTAGCAGTAATGGATCCGGACCTCGAGGTGTGACTGCTCGCTCTTACGGCCGCGATGGGCATCGAGCCCTATGCGTTCACGCTGTACTGGCTGAATGCCAGCGATGACAGTAGCGACTCGGTGAGCCACTGCGAGTGACTCCGGAACTCCCGATAGAAGGAGGCAGCAGAGGAAAATTGAAACCATATGCGCGAAGGCAATGCCCTGGCTCGCGCTTGCCCGAGAGGATCACGCGGCGGCACGAGCAGATGATTTTCACGGTTACCAGAAGTGTGCCCGTGACGTCGTGGCTGCCGTGGCTCCAGCAAATGACAGCGTGGGGTGGCGTGGTGACGTCATGGGTATAGTGACGTCTTTTTCACGAATTTAGTTTCAAAATCGGTCACTATGAGCACACCAGTCGGCCCGCGAATTTTAAAAAACGTGGTTTTTAAAAATTCATAATAAATTGCTGGCTCAGTTCCGAAGACACATACGTGGTGTGAATGCTTCTCAGCATCATTTCTAAGCATTGAAAACATTTACAAGCGACTTTTTATTCATTGCATAGTCCCTTTAAGATGACTTAAGCGTCCCCACTGCTGATTTGTTTACATAGCAACATTTTGTGACAGGAATCAGTCAAAGGAAGTACACTTGATTTCGAGACCTTGAAAGCAGTGTTGAGTCACAATGTGAACATACTATAAGGACCTGACAGAAATCACATAATTAGTCATAAGGGAAGGTGAGGGTATTTTCTGTGCAAATCTGGCGTGGTCTTTACAGAAATCCCTAACTTTTCTGAGGGTCTGTCTGTGTGTGTGTTCTTATATTAGGCAAGAAAGGGGGGGGGGTCCCTAACATGCACTGGCATAGCACTGCATCCTTTGCATTCCGCCTCCATCGAAAGGCGGCTGCCGCGGCCAGATTCGAACCCGAACACTCCGGCTCAGTAGGCGAGTGCTCTAATCACTGAGGCAATGCACCGGCTATGCACTGTTGGGCAATGCAGGTAACTTATAAGCAATAAATAAATAACTTACTTGTTTGTCTCGCCCTTTATGTGCAGAATGAGAACGGGCCCTGTCCGCTGATCGCCATCATCAATGTGCTCACACTGAAGGGTCTTATCAAGCTTCCCCAGACGTTGGACGTTGTGACCGTCGAACAGCTCATGGAGCATCTTGGTGACTGCATACTGTCATCCATACCTAAGGTACTTTGGAACTGGTCTCCTCAAGCTGTTGATAGATCAGTGTTCTTGGGCAACTGGTGTGTAATTTTTTTCTAGACTGAATGTTTGGTAAGCTCAAAAATTGCCTAAGCATAAAATATGCGCAGTGACACTTTGTAGGAATGTGCGGCAAGTGTGTGTCTGTTCGCAGGCATTCTTCACCGGGTATGATTAGTTCATAGCTTCGACATGAGTACCGTAGAAATGCAGTAAAAGTATCAAGGCAAGCTCTGACCAGATGCATCAGTGCGAAGCGCCGCTTGCTTTGTGTGCCACCCACTTGCCCTGCATGAAGCCACCTGGCTCAGCAACTTCACAAGCGAGAGCAAACACAAGCTGTCAGAGGTATTCACACCCTTGCAAACAGTTTGGTGGTCTTTAGAGGCCACGGAGCGCTTGGCCAGAAGAATGTGAAAGACATGGTGCATCGCCATCTGCTTGGGTGACTTTTGAAACGTAAGGCTGGTTCGCTGGTCACGTGTTTTTCTTTTCACTTGACCAGGCAGACATTTCCGATACCCTAAGAGCACAGGAGATGCTGCATCACAGAAATGTATGCAGACCCTCCATGTTGAGAGGGAGTGGAGGCTGTAGAGAGGGGAAGAAATTCGGCGACTTGTTTGGTCTACCAGTCTAGAATAACCTATTGCTTTCCTTCAATGTCCTTTTTTTATTATGTTAAGTGCGCACACTCGCATGATATGATTGCCGTTCGCAAGCTTAAGTCGTCTCCTTGTAGAGCAGATTACCTTTGCATTGTGATCATCATGAGGGGCATTATCTGCATTGCTGAGTGCTGTATTAAGTCACTTTCGCTGTTGCTCATGTGCATAATGCATAAAATTTTTCGTGTTTGCCCATTGTGTGCATTTTTTTCCTTGATGTGATCACAGGTACGCAAATATTATATTTTGATAAACTGCACCAGTGCTATGCTACCGTGGGCTCCTGTGCACTGCACTGGTTTCAAGGCAACCTTGATGCAAGTTTGTCGATGATGCCACTTGTTGCTGACATATAATGAGTGCGCATTCATTGTAAATAGCACTGGACGTCTTGAAGCGTGCAAGGGAAATTGATGTCAGCCGCTCCTCTAGCACAGGAAACTTGCTTCATTTGCTTATTTGTTTATTTATGAACGCTGCGAAAACTAGATTTACTAAGTAACTGTGTTTTTCGAGTGCACACTGCAGCTGAGATCTGAGAGACTTTTTCACAGCAAGTTTTTTTCTCTGTATGTTTCTCAGGACATTCCGGAAAGTGCTCAGCTGAATTATGAGCAGAACATGCATGATGCCATTGCCATCCTGCCCAAGCTGCAGACAGGTTTGGATGTAAATGTTCGATTTACAGGGTGAGTACGCGCGCCTGTGTCATATGCTTAAAAGATTTCTCGAATGATGATTGGCAGTATTTATAGGTAGAAGGGCACATTTAGTCCAGAAAGTGCCTGAAAGATTTTTTTTGTGAGATGTGAATTGTGGACTGTAGACTGGAAAACGTACTACTATACTGTTTTAGAAGTATATTTTTTCATTCTTGTTAATTTTGAACTATTAAATTTACAGTGCTACTCTAGTTATCTAGTTATCCTGTCAACAATGTGCTTCGAGGTCTGTCTTCCTTATGCTTTATGATATATAACCATGTATCCATGATTTTTCATAAGATATTTGTAGGATTAATACAGCATCATAGTATTACAAAGTTTTTAACGGTGTCATAAGTGTTAGAGAGCTGCAGCGATTTATCTACATACTTCAATGTTATGTTCCTTAAACTTCGTAATAGATGGCATCTCTCACCAATAGTTTTCGTGCAGAAGTTTTTTTTACTGCCCAGAAAGGCATCATTATGGTGAACATTTTTTTTTATAACCTACTGAGTAACAGAAAATCCACGTGCAAAACCAATTTTAGGGAACCTAACCTTAGCAGTTGCTTCTATTAAATCTACTCCCAAAAACAGTGCTGATGCCCTGTGAGATTAGACCTTTTTTCAGTTTGATGTCAAATGACTTCTTTCGGTTCCTGTATAAAAAAAAAAGTACAGAGCATTAAGTTTGACTTACATTCTTTGCTACAAACACTGTTCATTTGATGTGCATGGTTGTACTGTGGGGCTTATGCGCCAGGTTATGAAGGTCATCAGTGTTATCCTCTCTTTTTGTTTGCAGTGTAAAGGACTTTGAGTACACACCTGAGTGCATCGTTTTCGACCTGCTGCGAATTCCTCTCTACCATGGCTGGCTCTTGGATCCTGAATGTCCCGAAGTGCTGGCGGCCGTTGGCAACTGCAGCTACAACCAGCTTGTTGAAAGGATAATCAACAACAAGTCTTCTACAAAGTCTGAAGTGGTCACCGAAGGCATGCTGTTTTGTTTTGACGAATCTGGTTAGGTAGCATGTTGCTCTAAGAGCCATGCAATGATTTCCTAAGCAATTTTGTGCCATTTTTTATCATTGTAGTTATTTCAAGTGCTTTCACTGCGTGATGCCTTGAGCAGTGGGAGTATCACTTGTTGTTCTGGTTGGTGGCAATGGTAAAGAAACCTGTTTTGAACTCGGTTACCAGTGCACTGTGTTCCCTAACAGGGAGAGTAGAAGGTTAAAAGAAAGGAGGTACTCCACAGCTGCCTCACTGTGCATGAACACCTGAACAACTCTACGGTTTGATAACATTTTTATCAAATTTGTTTTTGACAAGTAAAGTTGCCAATTAGAGCCAGTATTTCTAAGCGCATATCATGAGAAACTACAAACGTTTAGCTTCATTTTGAGGTGTTGCATCAAAATTTAACCATGGCATTATTTTCATTAAATAAAACGGACATCCGGAAAATGCCCTCTTTTCCCGCGGAAAAGAAAGAGTTAAAACTCTCTGTGCATGCCTTGTGGCCTCGTAGGATTCAAGAGTGCATTCTAACTGACATCAGTGGTTCCTTGTGCGCAGCATTGATAGCAGAAGCATTCTTGGAGCGGACAGCGTCACAGCTCACCTACCATGGCCTGTGCGAGTTGAACTCCACACTGGCAGAGGAAGAGCCTTGCGTGCTGTTCCGGAATAACCACTTCATCACACTGTACAAGCGAAAGGTGATTCTTCTCGCTGTCTGTACATCCCCAAAGTCTTGCGATAACTGCTGTTTTTCATAATTCTACCATGCGGTGGGGCCGAGCAAAAGGGTCAAACAGAGGAGTGCCGGCGTTTGAGCTACTTTGAGCCTGCAAAAGCTAGTGGGTAACTCCGCTTCCACAAAGCGCATTAAAGAAATTTTTGCTGCAGGACATTCACGGATCAGTGCCCTTTAATATTACAGGCATACCGCAACTTTATTGCATAGTGTTGTAAGGTCCCTTTGAAACACTGGATTGTGGTAAAATTTTTCCATTCTGCTATGGTGTGTTGGAGGATTCTGTGCTTGTGTGTGTATTAATGACTGCACACGTGGTAATTGATGGCAGGAAACTTCAAAAAGAAAGATTTGTCTCCACCTCTTTTCAGAAATTGCCTACTGTACTAGGAGCAGTGGCTGTCGTTTCTTGTTACAGTTTGTAGCCATTTCTGCTGTATCGAACTGTGTTCTCAATTTCTTCAAACGTGAAGAGACTAGCGCTAGATTTATTTTAATTTTTCCTCAAGTGGGCAGCTACTTGACATTTGTACCGCTCATTTTGAATTTATAGAGAAGCAAAATTCTAAAAGCCCGTGTACTGTGCGATGTCAGTGCATGTTAAAGAACCTCGGGTGGTCGAAATTTCCGGAGCTGTTCACTGCGGCGTCCCTCATGGCTTGAGTCGCTTTGGGACATTAGATCCCCATAAACCAAACTAAACTAAAGGTTCAACTGCTCATTTTTGCTGGTGAGGGGCGATTGAACATGAACTAGGAGGGGCAAACACAAAAAAGGAACGGAGAAGTAATTACGAACAAAAATGAAGCGTTTGAACAAAGCCTTTTGTTTTCAATACACTGTGTAGCGCAGCAAAAGACGAGGACACGAGACGAGAGACGAACACCACGAGCGCTATGGTAGCGCTCGTGGTGTTCGTCTCTCGTCTCTTGTGTCGTCGTCTTTTGCTGCGCTACACAGTGTATTGGAACTATGTACCAACAAGCCCAAAAAGCCACGCTATTGAACCTTTTGTTTTATTTTGTTTATTTTGTTTTGCTGTTGAAGGAAATAAAGTTAAGACTAGCAGAAAAAGATTTTGCTCATAGTTTTTTGGTCAAAATCATTTCTAAAATGAATTATTGTTTTCCTTGGCAAGTGTTTGTTCAGCTCCACAGTTCAAATTTTTTATGTCCCATGGGCACTTGCACTTTGTTGAAGCTTTTGCGTGTCTGCTGGCAGTTGCGAGTGTGCCTCGGGACAGGCTTCAGTGCCTTCAGTGTGCATGTGGTGCTCATTGTTTCAAAGGTTTGTCTGTCTGCCAAGCGTTAGAAAATGTTGCGTGATTCAACACACCTTTCTCCGCCCCCTCCAGGACCGCATGTACCAGCTGGTGACGGATCAGGGCTTCCTCAACGAAGCGGACGTAGTCTGGGAGACGTTGATCAACTGCGAGGGTGACGGCCAGTTTGCGGACTCCGATTTTGTCATCAACCCCCCCAAACCGCGGTGCCTGACCACCGAGCAGCAGATTGACCAAGAGTGAGTGGGGAGCTGTGTCTCTCTTTTGCTGTTGCTTTTGCTGTTTTTTACACTTTCTCTCTAATTTGTTAATAGGGCATAGACATGAAGCTTCTGTCCGTCGCAAGTTTTTTGCTTGAAAAATTCAGACAGGGATAGCAGTTGTGAAAATTGACTTGAAAAGCAAGAGCACTGTGTGCCGTGTTAATCACAGGCCATCTGGTCATGACAGACGCGTCGCGATTTTTTTTTTTTTTTCTGGTCTGAATATGTACCACTCGATGTTGATTCCTGCATGCATGAAAACATTATAGCTGCACACCATCCTGTTGTGAAAATTGTTAAGTTACATTGCGCTCAATGCCTGCTGTTGAGATTTGCTTGAATACATCCCTAAATGCTGAGAAAAAAAAAAAGATGTGCTTTTGGGGCTTTTTAAATTTTGCGTCTGTATTCCTTTTAAAAGGTATCGATTTCTTCAAGCATACCTCATGTTTGGGAATGAAACTTACTTTGGGGGGGGGGATGCGCTTTTTGCTCTTTTTTATGCTTGTGACGTTTTTTTGGTGCACAGCTGCATCGTGCTTTTGGAGCGGTAAATATCTGAGTAGTGATCACCAGTGCTTGTGTTTTATTGCCAAGCTTTACATGTCAGGTACAGTCAAACCCACTTATAACAAAACTGGTTATAACAATATGTCGGATACAACAATGGTCAATCGTGGCATTGTCAGCTTTACCTTGTGTTCTACGGTAAAATAAACCGCTAATACTGTCATAGCACATTATCGGTTATAACAATTAAATCCGGTCAGTGCAGGTCAACCTTGAAACAAACAAAAACATGGAGTCGCTACAACTGCACCATGCTTATAGCGCAAAAACCCTTGAACCTTTGAGCAGTTCCGCTTCGACGCTCCCGGCAGTATGTATGCAGTAAAGCATTTATGAGAATGTAAAAAATAATCATCATCGTGCCGTTCTCATCTCAAAAGCAAGCAACCATTGTCCAGTCTTTCATCAAATAAATATATACCATGATGTAAGCGGTTCTTGTTATTTTTTCAGGGTCATTAATAATAATAATAATAATTGGTTTTTTGGGGAAAGGAAATGGCGCAGTATCTGTCTCATATATCGTTGGACACCTGAACCATGCTGTAAGGGAAGGGATAAAGGAGGGAGTGAAAGAAGAAAGGAATAAGAGGTGCCTCAATTTCGACCACCTGGGGATCTTTAACGTGCACTGACATCGCACAGCACACGGGCGCCTTAGCGTTTTTCCTCCATAAATATGCAGCCGCCGCAGCCGGGTTCGAACCCGGGAACTCCGGATCAGTAGTCGAGCGTCCTAACCACTGAGCCACCGCGGCGGGTCAGGGTCATTCGATAATTTGATAATTTTTTCTGGTCCCTTAAAGTTTGAAATAATGAGCTTTAATAACGATCAAGCCTCTGCAGGCCTTTCCTGTCATTAAATGCTCTAAAGTTTGTCATGTTTTCTTTTTATCGGCACAACCCTGTTATAAAAATTATCGGTTACAACAATGGTACTTCCGTGGCACTCCAATATTGCTGTAAGTGGGTTTGACTGTATATTTTCTTGAGTGGACATTCTCTGGGCAGGTGTCTCGCCATTCCCAGTTTTTTGGTTCTGTGAAAAATCATCTCCCTATTAGGGAAAAGTGTGGGGAGAGGTTTGAATTCGTCATGGTGCAAGTGGTGCTTGGGGATGAAGAATGTGACGAAGGGAGGGACTATGCCACTGTGCAGTGATGTTGTCTCTGCCTTACCCATCATCCCTGAGCGTAGTTTATAAGCATGTCAAAGCACCAACTAGCCACACAGTCCATCTTGGCCATGTCCACCTCCAGCATGTTTGCTTCGGGGAAGAAGTGTTTTGCAGATATGATAAATGCTGTTGTAGACAGCTAATGCTGTCAACATGCTTAGAGCTCTTGCAGACTGGTAGAGCGCCTTTGGTGGCAGAAAAATTCGGGTTTTGGTGGCGGTGGTGATTACTTGTAACCTATGCAGCATGTCAGAACTGTGTATCATATTGTGTATGCGTCAATTTTAAGCGGTGCGAACAGTCCGCTATTAAATCTTAGCCAGTAAGGCTGTCTGCTGGGCTAGTTGATTCATTAGCTATTTGGGAATACATGTAGTGCGAGATAGATGACAAAAGACAGCCGAGGGACAGGTCAAGAATGGGACAAGCAGTGGACGGAAGCGCTTGTCTCCATCCATCTGCTGTCTTTTGCTGTCTCTGTCACGCTACATGCATTCACAAGTATAGTAGAACCCCTGTATAGTAAGGTCACCCAGACCAACAAAAGTCTTTACTATATCAGTTGTTGGTGATGCCATAGCTCTGAGGATGCTGTCTGGTTATTAATTAGCTACTTTCTTAACACAGTGTGTTGGTTTGTAAAATAAACACATAGAAATACCTTCCATCCTACTCTAATCTTTCCAATATGTGCTGACGATCTTTTTTCAGCTGTCACGTTTTCGATTTCGTTTTACGTCTTGCATAAGTTCCGCACTTGCATGAATACAGCACGGCTGTAAGTATGATGCGAGTTTGATTCATGTGAGAACTAAAGCAATGCATGAAAACGGCTCAACACAGTCAATCGCGTCAAAACCACCCACATGGTCACGATGCCGCTGCACTTCTACCTCTTTTCGCTGCTACCTCGTGTGTTGGGCTGCCCGCAGCGCCTTATTTCTGCGTTCATAGCAAGCTTAACTTCTTTTTTTTTTTTGCACGCACTACGTGCTTTGCGTCAAGGCTCCTAAGATCTTCGAAAAGTAGGCATCTCCTCACAGCTCATGAGCCTAGTGGTTAAGTCATCTCAGAGAGTGCTGCTTTATTATCTTCGATGTCCATTTGCTTCCGAATGTTGGCCTCGTGATCTTAGACTGCACATGTGCTACCATCTTTCACGGCATGTCATCTTTTTGCGGGAAGTACGTCTCCACAACCGGGTGCTCTTTACTATAACGGTTTCTTTATTAAGATGTCTCTATCATTAACGGAAAAAAAATGTACAGTTGTCTATGGAGTGAAATGGGACTGCAGTTTCACTTTACTGTATTCGAGTTTACTATGGTGGTTTTGCTGTAGCAGGTCTGTGGCAAACATTTTGACAAAATAAGAAAGACTTGTTTGAGGCGTGGTCACTAAGGGGAGGACGGAGAAAAATGAGACAGGCAGCGGGAAAAAGAGAACTTGACAGACAGGACAGGTAGGCAGGGAAAGCAAAAGCAGTATAGACATATCAAACAGCAGACGTATCAAATGTGGTCACTTGTGTGATAAGACGAGCCTACAGATGAACACCACAAGGCAAATAAGATAAGTTGGACAGACTGAGTCACTTCCTGCCAATGCTGTGTTGTATGGCTTAACCGGTGTGTTAGAGCAGCACCACAGAAACTGCACTTTTAGTCAAAGCTAAATTAGGCGCATAAAACTTTGGAATGTCAAAGATGGAAAAGTCTAAAGGAAGAAAGATTGCTCAAAGATAGTGCAGTGATTGGCCATGCTATTCTTTCTTTTTTTTTTGAGTAGGCAAGTGCCCCCCCCCCCTTCCCTCAGAAAAAAAAAAAAAGAAGAAGATGCGATAGCATTTAGGTTGCACGGTGTTTATAACGTCACAACCCTCTCAATCACATTCATAATCGCAGGGAGTCCTCGTAGCCCTACTAGTGTAGTGGTGCAGCGGTTAAGCGATATGCCACATTCCCGGCAGGTGGCTGTTTCAAACACAGCTGCCGGTGGGCCTTGCAAGACCCAGGTTGCTCTCCCAAGCTCTCATAAAGCTCATGTGCAGCACTATGGTAGGCAGGTGGCAACTGCATTGAGTTTGGCAGCGGTGGGCAGTTTTCTAGCCATCCAGTGGGCAGGTTGCGATGACGTCACAAGGTCACGTGACCTTTCTCAACCAGTCAGGGAATTTCTTGGGGAATTTAAAATTTCGCAGTTCCCTCCTATTGGCCACTTGCGGTCACGTGACCCTGATGGCATCATCAGGGAACTCACCATTCGGGGAATTTCGTTAGAGAAAGCAAAATTTTTTTGTTAGGCAACTGCCTAAATGCCATCGCATTAAAAAACAAGATAGAAATTCTGCAGGTCCATTGCATTGCATGAAATTAGGTTGGCGTAGAACTTTTGGAGCAGATGCGTGTCTTGCAGCCTTGTCTACGTGATATTTTGTTGGTGCTGGTGCTGGTTAAAGATGGAAGCATCCGTGAGTGCTTGTTCAAGTTTTTAGGTTAATAGAGAACCTGCTGCCGCAGTACATTAGCACAAAGTGGCACAAACTTAATTAAATGGGTACTGAGGACAAATTAAAGTTGGCCTATAGTTAAAGACTACCGCATTATAATGACAGAGGTGCTACTTTAACTTTAAATTAAGGCATTTTATGACTCCGAAAATTAAATAAAGATGTCGCCACACCGGCCGATTTCACAAATAAACTGGTGTGCGTCGGCACAGTTCTGCTCGGATCCCAGAGGCTGAGCTACTCCTGCCATTCACTTCAAAACGGTGATCGTGGAGTCCTTTTTGTGTAGACATCATGAATTTGAATCCAGTGGCGGAAAAAGTTGTAAATGAAATTTTCTCGGTAATAACTGCATCTAATACTGCCATTAAGTATCAGCATATTGAAAAAAAAGCCATAGATTTAGATTTTTCTAGGAATAAAGATCAAAAAGAGGTCAACTTGTCACCAAAAGGAGCATGACTTGTCAGATATATTAAGAAACGTTTAAAGTTTTAACTTTCTCTCTCTTTGATGCTTTGAACCTCATGGTGACGCTATTTTTTTTCACAGACCAAGTTCTAGACAGGTGCGTAAACTGTACTCCGTTTCATGCATCAGGTGCAACACTGTCAAAGCTAGCGCTCGTTTGTGCTTCCTGCATCCGCGACCAAAAAGTTGTGCGTTCCTTGCGGGGAGCGAAAAATAATAAATGCTTTGCTTGCTGGTTTATTACATGGTAAATTTGTCACGAGTCTTATTAAATGCACTTTTACTGCTGATGACCCGCTCTCACTTTCTGGTACCTTAAAACACTTGGCCACAAAACAAGCACAGAGTAACACACCTCCCTTTATTTTTTCACATGGACGACTTCCTTGCTCTTTACAGCATTGTATCTGATGTACGAAGCAGAGTATAAATGTTTTGAGTGTATCGTGCCCTGGGTAAACAACGTAGGCGATCACATTTCCAGTAACATTCCGCTGGAAGTGTGACCCGTCCTTGGGGTGCCACATTATAACGCTGTGCCGGAGGGAAACAGGCACGTTAAGAGTAGTATTGTTGTGCCTGGCCAAGACCTGGAGCCAAGGCAACTGCTGGTGGTCTTTGCAGCTACCTGGTTGCCTTGAGCTTGCAACAGGAGCAAGAGAAAGGCGACCCTGAGTGGTCCCAGGCTCGCTGCAACAGCAACGCCATCCGCGCAGAGTAAGCGGAAAAACACACGCACAGTTCTCGCTGCACAGCACGGGCAACCCTTGTCTGACATGAGCGTAAGCTGCTGCTGCTGCCCATTACGATTTCGAGTGGCAACTCTGTTTGTTACCGACTCAGCTGGTAGGTTAATTTGCCAGCAGCCTTGTCGGTTAAGAGCAAATAGGACAGAAGGTGCTCTAATGTAAAGACAACAGGAGGACGGTTTCACTTGTAAATTTGTTATACATAGGCTGTCATCTCATGACAGCAGAGTTCCTGGAGACTGCAGTGTTATGGCTGTGGTTCAGAGAATGCTTTGTCAAAGATTGGGAACTGAGATCAAGAAGAGGTTTATTGTATAATAAATTTTTCCCCACCTCACCTGTGTCGGTTTAGTTCGAAACCAGCATGAGTGTCATTGTCTTTTTTCCCAAGCGCAGGATGTGTCTATTACATCGCAGTATTCATTTGCCATTTCGCTTGTGGAACTGTTGGGGTAACTTCAGTACTGTTGAGTGTACAGAGACACGTGTACGTTTATAGAGGCTGGCTGCTGTAAACACAGGGATTTTATTGGACATCCACCTAATGTGCTTGCTAATGTACGACAAAGCATCTAAATCATAACACTTGTAGTGTAGTCCACTGGGAAGACTGCAGCAATTGTCGGTACCACAACGTTTTCTTTTTTTAATGCAGTCTCTTGAATTCCATCAAAGTAGATGCTGTGGCTGCAATTGTTGATGGCCATTTTAAAATCCTGTAGTGCGCAATTTAGTTCGCTCAACATACCAGCATTATGCTCCCATCTCTGCTCATGTTGACGAGAGGTTGTGCTAGCAGCGAGTACTGACTGCACCCTTCCTGGTCGCTTGTGGGCCAGGCGTGCAGGCTTTTGTGGCATGGTGTTGGATTTGGTTTCTTTTGTCAGAGTGAAAAAATAATAATTAAGAGACTGCTGCTCATCCTAGTTCTTACGTTCACTTTATTCTCTTTTTAACCATGGATTTTTGGCTGCTCGTAGTGGCTGCAAGCGTTCGTTTCGGCCAGAGCAGCTGGTCTCACTTTTCTGTTTTGTTTTCTAATTTGCTCTCTTTTACCATGTGTTTGAGCCCACCTGTGTGTTTATTAAAAGTGCCTCTTTTATTACCGTGGCTTTGTTTCGTGGTTTACTGGTGCGCATGGCAAAAAAATTTTTCATTGGTGCATTTTTTCTCCCTCTCTTTGCCTGTGAGAGTTCCAATGTGTGCCATGTTTACTTGCACAATGAACACACGGTTTTTGCACGAAAAACATGTGAAAATTTGCCTGGGTGCCTTTATTATGCGAGGTAAAATATTCAGAAAAACTGTACTTTCTGACAGCTCGTGTAGGGGGTGTGTTCATTAAGTGAGTGCATTCATTTTGAGAGTATATGTAGTACTTTGTGTCCGAACTGTTTTAACAATGTGTATTACGCAGATAGGTGCATGCATCTATGGCACACAAGAAACTAATCGCTCAGTCTTCGGTGTTTTTTTTTTTCTGCTTGAACGGACACAAAAAGCCTCAATAAATGACATGTGCAGGCTGTCATTATGTTGATGTCTGTCTCAAATGTGCAGCTCCCATGAAAAAGGCGGCGTAACCATGGGGCTGGTCTTTGTTTTGTTGTTTTCGTATCTTTGGTTCTCTCAGTGTGGCTATGCGTTTCTCTTGCAGCATGCCTCCTCTGTGCTTGTCCTGAGTGACTTCACGTGTTTTTTTTTTTATAGCTGCAGAGCAAGAATATGCAGGAGTGGAATCTTTGGAAGTTGTAGGTGTGGGCACATAGGTGTTCCATTTATTTTTTTAAAACCAGGTAGCACGAAGTGAGGTGCAGGACGCCACATTTTTGCATATACTCCTGCATCCGGTGTGGGAGCGCGGTGCACAGCAAAGCTCCGGTATCGGTCGTTGCGGAGCCACGCACCATTTCACGCGCACCACGCAGAATGAACTATAGAAATTATGTGTTAATCTGGGGCAGTGTGAGTGCGTTACATAACTGCCAGTGACTGGCGCCTTCCCCGCGTGACTGCTAGTGTCGCGGCCATTTTCCTGTTGCAATAGATGGAAGCTTAGGTATTCAACGACTCTAGCAGTGCTGCGACTGCCTATCCTCTAACACTGTGTGCTTTACAAAAATGTGGAGACTCCTCACTAATGCTAGCACTGCAAGGCAGACTAATAGCGTCACTTAAAAGGTGCATGCATCAGTGTCACCTGGTGGTGTGGTAATCAACACAACCTTCCCAATTAGATTTCCGGGGGTTCAGAACTGCAGGTTCACTGCTTCATGAAAAAAATCTAGCATCATAAAAAGAGATGTGGCAGATGTGTAGGCACCGCTGTCTTTTCAATCTCAAAATGTCACGAATTTTATCAGGGCTGAATGGAGCTCATTTCTAAATGGTACATGCCGTGTGTTTACTATATGTGGCACTACAGTCGTCAGAAATGTGAGTCCAAAAATTGGTGCTAACAATATTGAAAATTGCAATGCCCTGACTGGTGCGGCGTCGGACATTGCATTTTTTAGGTTCTTTGTTACTCTGGAAACTTTCAAAGTAAGGTATGGCCCATGAAGCATTACTTAGCATCGTGTAATAAACCTCATATGAACCTCAGTCTAAATTAATTCAGAACCTCATTCTAATAAGGTTGGACCTCATATTCTTGCTCTGCATCAGCGTAGCCCATGCAGTTTTGAGATTTTTTTTTTCTTTTGGTGGTTTCCCTCACTGTGTTCTCTGCATGCCATGCTGCAGTGAGGAGCTTGCCAAGCAGCTTCAGGAGGAAGAAAACCACCGGGCTGCATCCAGGTCTTCAGTGCGCGGCGGAACACCACAGGCTGCTGGCGGTGCCGCCTCAACGCAGCAGCAGCAACAGCAGCAGCCCAGGCATAACAATAGCCCATCCTCTAAAAAAGATGTAAGCTGAGCACTTCTAACCACCATTGTGCAATGAGTTCTTCTCCGACAATGCCGGGGGTGTCCGTTGAAGTTCTGGGCCAGGCACACTTGAAGAGACACAACACATTCCAGCGAATCTGGTGCTAGCCGGCTTAATAAAGTTAGTTCACTGCCAGCTGTACAAGTTTTCCTTTGGACTGTACTCGTGGTAGTATATGTTCTCTTATAGCTGTGACACACGTACACCGATGGCATTACAGGGACACTGTGGACGACAGCATCTAGTTTTTGCCCTTAGTAAAAACCGATTCTTAGCCGCCGCGGTGGCTGAGTGCTTATGGCGCTCGGCTACTGGCCTGAAAGACGTGGGTTCGATCCCGGCCACGGCGGTCAAATTTCGATGGAGGCGAAATTCTAGAGGCCTGTGTACTGTGCGATGTCAGTGCACATTAAGAACCCCAAACCAAACCAAAAGCCGATTCTGACGCTCTTTCCAGGTGTGTTGATGTTTGTCTGATAGCAAAAGGCTCATTGGTTGTCTAGAAAATTCTATTTAAAAATTGTCCCACCACTCGATTTGAACACATGACGTCAAAACTGAAAAGGGTTCTGTGATCATCGTTTGGAAGGGAATGACTGTACAGCCTAGCTTCTGGGATCCACATAGCCTCAGGGATCTGCGTCCACTAGAGTGTCTTGATGCACGGCAGCAATGCAGTTTGCTTGTGAAAATGGCCAGTGGTGGCGACACCTACATTTAGTTTTTTTTTTTTCTTGCTTATAATAGTTACGTTTTTAGAAAAGGTAGTCTTTTGCATTACAGTTTGGTAATCTATCAATAAATGCAGACTTCAGTGTGTCCTCATTGTTGCTTTAAATTCGTTATTGCCATTGTTTTCAGAGGCAGTGCCACATGTTCATATTTAAATGCCACTAAACGTCACGTTACTCCTAAGAAATCAGTCGTGGAGTTTTATCTATATATGCAACATATTAGGTGACAGAAACATCTCATAATGATTGTCATGTTCAGCATGAACACGCTACAGCAGAAACCCCGGTGTTGTTTTTCATGGGGCCGTGGTAAAAAGAAGAAAAAAAAGTGCTAGCCGGGAAATATAGTATAGCCAGGAGGCATGCATGAAAAAAATATATATAACTCATTGCCTGCCATTTTTTGTTTTTGTTTTACTTCTACAGAGGGTAGCATGCTTTCCTGGAATTCGCAAAGCTTTGCTGTTCTCACGATTGTTTGCATACACATTAAGTCCCAGACGCTATGCAATGGGTCTCCGTCTGCTTGAGCAGCTGAGCGCAGAGTTTACCACGGCATAGTTTCATTTTCACGCCTTCAGTCGTTCACGCTCACGACGCAGCGGCAGTACAGCTGCGCCAACATAAAGTAGTGTGGGCAGACAAAAAAGAAATAAAACTGATATTGCCCAGCAGCCTTACCAACAGCTACAACAGGGTCCATGCCGCCCATAAGTGTGCTCGGCATAGGCTAAGGTGCAACACGCCGGAAGCCTCCAAACGTGGCAGCCATATGCCATGTCAAAATGCTGGTGCGGGGTGAACCACTATCGCAAAGTGACATTCATGATGTTGCAAGTGAGAAAGCTGGCGGATGTAACACGAGTTTTTATTGCATGGGTTTCTATGGGATGTTGGATGAGCCTGGCTCACGAAAGCATAGCAGCCGAGAAAACGCGACACCCGGGAACGCAACAGCGGGCCTCTACTGTTTGACGTAAAGAGCATTTTGCCACTGATAATGTGGATGTTGAGTGAGACATAAGGAGCAAGTATGGCGGGCGTGGTCAATTTTGTGTAGGAAGCAAATCAGTATGATTATTCTGCAAGACTGCCGGCGGAAAATTTCTGCGCATGCTAGTGTTTAAAGACAACGAAACAGCCTTATGTGTACTTTTCGGTATAAATTGTCGCGTCTGAGCGACAAAGTACCGTAATGTCCGGTATAAAGTCCGCATCTGATGCATAATCTGCGGGGCTTAGCTTTGACTGAAAAAAATTTATTTTTACTAGATTGTCCGTGCCCGGTACATACATTAACATTGGACATTTCATGCTGTATTGAAAAAGAAACTGCTGTATAGTTGGCATAGCCCAGAATTTTTACTTTTAAGCACGTACAGCTCACAGGCTGTACACCAGAATTTACGGTACAGTTACTACTGCTGCTCAGTAGTAATGGAGTGCGTGTTGTTCTTTCTTTTTTTTTCCCCACTTTCCTACCCTGTTTTGCAGTGCACAATCCTGTAGTAGGTGGGCTGTCTCACACTCCAATGCAAATCACGCCAGAATGCAAGATAAAAAAAAAAGACTCTTCTTCACTCGGTGGTGCTGCTGTTTACATTGTACATAGGATAAGCAGGGAGGGGGAGAGCGTGTCTTCTCCCAAACTGAGATTATGTTTGTGGTTTATAAAGGCGAACATGCGGGACTTGACGCACAACAAGCTCCAAAATTCTCTGCAGTTTGTTAGACATTGTTCAGCACAAGGCTGTGTCTTTCTTGTTGTTGGCAGCTTGAATGCTACAAAAAAGACTTGTTAGCCAAGAAGCCGGTGTGGCACTCGGTCTGCTGCATGACTGTGCTGCTGTCTTTTTATCTTCAAGTATAGAGGTACTGTAATATATGGCGCTATACAAATACATATAAATACACACGGGTTAGCAACAAGGTGTTTGTTTTGGCTGGAAACAAATGCAGTAATACTGCACACATGGCAAGTGGAACCATGGCCAGTTTTTTTTTTTTTTCTCTGTATCATGTTGATGTTATTAAAGCTCTCATTCGATGACACAGTCTCTGTGAAGATTTATTATGGCACATACATGTTTGTGGAATTTTTGAAATGTGAAAGTTGAATTCAACAAACGCAAAAATGTGTTTGTTGAATTCAACTGGCTTACCCGCCGCAGTGGCTCAGTGGCTAAGGCGTTCGTCTACTGAGCCGTAGTACCCGGGCTCAAACCCGATCGCGGCAGCCGCGTTTCGATGAGGGTGAAACGCAAAAGGCGCCCGTGTGCTGTACGATGTCAGTGCACATTAAAGATCCCCAGGTAGCCGAAATTGTTCCAGAGACTTCCACTACAGCACCTCTTTCTTCTTTCACTCCCACCTTCCTCCCTTTCCTCATGGCTCGGTTCCGGTGTCCACCGACATGTGTGAGACAATTACTGCGTCATTTCCTTTCCTCAAACACTAGTTCCCAATTCAACTGGATTATGTGAGCTTCTCAATGCACACAAGTTCCGTAGTTTAGTTTGTGCGTGAAAGCTGCCTTGAAGGTTTGTTTTGAAACAATTGAGAAATGCGTTAGTTCCAGAGGATAGTGGAGGTTTCGCAATGCATTTGCGGTGAACTAGGCTCCTCGCATATAAACTAAAGGTGTGCAGATATTCGAGTCATGTAACTTTAATCATGTTTAGTTACTAATTTTAAAGTTAAGGTCAAATTGAATCCGTGAGACTTTTGAACAAGTACGACTAGAACCTCATGTGGCCTGCGAGTACAAGCTTATACGTTGCAAATCTTCGAAGTCATGACACTACACGGTGCCAACATATATTGAGTGGTGCTATTTATTTCCTTTTTCGCCTGCTAACGCTTCCCTTATAAGATTATTGCCTGTATAGAATTTGACTCTAACAACATGTACCAATGTAAATTAAGAGGGTTTCAAATTGGGCTAGTTGGTAGTTAACATGGTCACACATGATTGCGCTTTTGAAATGACTTTGGACAACACAGGGATGACACAAACACTGGTGCGCAAACTGTCAACTGAAGTTTATTGCGGTGTGCACACACATATAAGCGTCACATGTCAATACAGATATGCCAAGAAACGCAGTTAAAGCAGCAACTTTGCTATCGTATCAACAAGCATCAATCGATGACTTTGTCCCAGCAGATTAGTTTTCCAAGAATTGCTTTCCTTGTTTGGAAAGCAAAACTGAAGGGTCACTTATGCAAGTCCCTTCTTTTCCAGACTCCTGTGTTGTCCCAAGTCATTTAAAAAGCGCAATTATGTGTGACCGATCCAAAGTTTAAAAGCTGAAGCAACACTTGTGAAGGGTGATCTTGAAATTAGCACATAGGTTGTCTTTTCTATATTTCATTTTTCGTGCTGGCTGGGAAATGGACAGCTTTTGCAAAAATGCTGCGGACAGGATGCGACATTCTTTATGCATCATTCTTTAATCTGTGTGTAAATCACTGCTGATGTCACACTGTTGTACTAAGCAATATTTGGTGTAGGGCCCTTTTGAGCCTGTGGGATCTCCTTCCACATAAACATTATTTTTGTACATGGCTTTGCTCTCATATCATTTGAAACTGCAATGACTGTCCTTTTGTTTTTGTGCCTTATTTGTGCCATTTTCTGTCAGAGTGTTCGTCCCTTTTGTGCTAGCGTGGTATGGACTATGAGAAAAATTTGTCAAGCACCGAGAGCTTTAGTATACACAAAGTGCTCTTGACTAACGAAGTGCTCAGTGCAGGTAACTTCAGTAAATTAAATCGTGCTGCTGGCCGAATAAATATATTACGAAGAAGTGCAAAGGGACAGCACGAAGGCGAGACGGTGAAGAAAGATGAAACAAGCTCTGACTAGCAACTGAATTTGCTGTTGGCACTTGTGTCTCTCTTTATCATCCAGTCTTCTCGTTGTTTCTTTCCGTCATGTCAAACCCATTAGCCTGTAGCAGTACAGTTGTGAAGAAAATGATCAGGATAATTTCTTGTCTACATCTATCTTGTCTTCATTCTTTCGTGTAGTGTTTGCACATTTTATATGCAAATGCTTAAAAATTGCAGAAAATAAAAGAAAATGAAAAATGGAGGGAGAGAGAGAGAGAGGACAGGGAAAGGCTTTCGTATTTTCGCTCATAAGCAGACTTAAATGTGCAATCCTGTAACTTTTACATCAGCGTTTATCACAGCATGTGCATTTATTGATCTTTTGCAACACCGTTGTGCATGGCTGTTTGTCTTGTCACACTCTTTCATCATCACCATGTCTGACTATGCCCACTGCAAGTCAAAGGCCTCTCCCATGTGTCTCCAATTAACCCTGTCCTTTGCCTGCTGTGCCCACCGTTTACCCGCAAGCTTCTTAATCTCATCCGCCCACCTAACCTTCTGTTGCCCCCTGCTACGCTTGCCTTCTCTTGGAATCCACTCCTTTATCCTTAAGGACCAGGGGTTGTCTTGCCTTCGCATTACATGCCCTGCCCAAGCCACTTCTACGTCTTGATTTCGACTAGGATGTCATTAACACGCGTTTGTTCCCTGACCCATTCTGCCCGCTTCCGGTCCTTAACGTTGCACCTATCATTTTTCTTTCCATAGCTCGCTGTGTTGCCCTTAACTTAAGCTGAAGCCTTTTCGTTAGCCTCCACGTTTCTGCCCCATAGGTGAGTACTGATACAAGTGTTGTATGCTTTTCTCTTGAGGGATATCGATAAATTGCCATTCATGATCCGAGAGAACCTGCCATATGCGCTCCACCCCATTCTTATTCTAAGTTATTTCCCTCTCGTGATTCGGATCGGCGTTCACCACGTGCCCTATGTACATATTCCTTTACCACTTCCAGCACCTTGCTGCCAGTTGGAGCTGGTGTTTCCTTGCTCGACTGTTTAACATTACTTTGGTTTTCTGCATGTTAATTTTTAGACCCACTATTCTGCTCTGCCCGGGTGACTCAGCAAGGCAATGTCGTCAGCGAATCGCAGATTATTTACTCTTATATCCGACTGTCCCCATTTCAGGCCACGGGATACCTCCTGGAAAAAGGTGCTGAATAGCATTGGCGAGATCGTGTCTCCCTGCTCAACGCTCTTCCTTATTGGAATTTTATTGCCTACTTTATGGGGGGCTATCGTAGCTGTGCAGTCGCTACAGATATGTACCGTCCACCATAACAAAATGGTAGAACTGCAGAGAAAGGCAATACAGCTTCCTGAAGTTCACAGGAGAAAGAGAACTTATCATGGTCCAGAGATTGAACCCAGGAACACTTCCAGGTTTGATCACGTCTGTCACTTTGTTATGAACCAAAGTGGTAGACAGGCTGGTCAGATCTGGCAGTGTTCTAAGGTTTAATCTTTGAACCAAGATGAATTTTTTTTCATACAAAGGACTTGAGAAAGATGTGCATCTTTCCTTGTAGTCGAGCGGCTGTGTTCAGGTGACTGTAGTCATTATTCTCGCATCAAGTTATGTGCAAGTAGAATATCCCAAAGGAGTACTCCGACGGGATAGTTGGTTCTCGACGCTGAGAAGGATGTGCACTTAAGTGAAGATGATGGGACATGGATGTAACTTCTAACTTTAATAGAGTAGTAAATAAACAAGGCCAGCCTAAAACATTGAAGTACCAGAATGTGTTAGAGAAACATCCAAGGGATCACAGAACAACTCTTAGCAGATGCACATGATGCCAGAAATTCAGAAAAAAAAAAGCCTTTTGTGGTGGAGAGTAGACATGAGCACGAAATGCTCTGTAGTACTGATGCGGCACATGCTAGAGACTGACCCTCATTGCAAGCCACGAGTCTCGGCCAACTCATTTGTCTGCAGCATCAGTCCAGCGTCCAGGACCACAACCTTCTGCCACCTTGAGGTTGTGTGCCTTTCCAAAGGATGGTGCCATGTCTCCGACGATACCCGTGCTCTCGCTTCGCCCACACGTCACGAGCATTGCACGTGCGCCACTTGGGCTGCAGGACATAACTTGCAACTTCGCGCTGCACGCTGGCTTCACACACCACGGGACTAGTAAGACACTCTGGTGGCGTGCGTTGCACTGGCGGCAGCGCAGCACGTAAGCACCGTGGGCAGATGGAAAGTTTTGGCAAAGTTCGTTTGTGTTCGGCTCAAGTGTTCTCCCTCCGTTCTTGTGCCAAGGTCACCCGCAGCGCGCCAACAAGGTATTTATGCTTTCAAAATAATTGCTAATATTGCTGCAGTCAAAATCTGTCTGCATCTGTCTCTGTTTTGCGAAATATCAATTTAATTTGCTAGGTGGCATAAAGAAAAAAAATCCTATTCGCAACGTCAAAAATGCTGAATTCAACTGGAACAGTGATAGCTCTAACACTCTCTTGGAAAAAGTGGTAAATTCGGTATGCGCACAGTTGTGTGAGTGTAGCACCTTAATGGTTTCAACTTCGAAGTAATTCAGGGCCTTTTGGCAAGCTTTCACAGATGCCACGAGGGGCCCATTGGATATGTTCGACGTGTACACAACAAACAACGTGTGTAGTGACCCCCCCAAGAAAATTAATCCGTAAAATAAAATTTCCTGCAGCTTACATCTGCATATAACAGAGTGGGGAGTGTAGCGAGAACAAAAAACAATGCATTATCGAAAATCTGTTTCCTAAACAGAAAGGCATTGGCTGCAGTATACATCTGACTGTTTGAGCTGGTGAACTGCATTTTCATAATTTGTGTTTGTGCATGTGTGAACCAGAGAAAAAAAAATATGCTAGAGAGAGGATGTGCACGGTTATCTTGCAGAACCAGGAAAATTTTTTGCTCTTCGAACCTGTTGCTGAATCCTGACTAGACTGACGTCGTGAGCAATCCTAAAGCCTCGGGAATTGTTATCCCCACTGGTAGAGGCATTGCTACTTGCATGCCACTGCACGAAATGGTTGGCTGGGCTTGCACCATAGTGCTCCATTCATTGGTGAATGTATGTATGTGCACGAAAGTTAGTTTTAATTTATGGGGGTTTAGCGTCCCAAAGAGACTCTGGCTATGAGGGATGCCGTAGTGAAGGGCTCCGGAACTAAGTGGAAGGTAGCTCAAGTTAAAAGAAACATGAAGAGTGGCATGGAAACAGCCTATGTGCACATGCAGCAGGCATGGCAATACAAAAACAGCAGTCGTGGGAAATTAGTAACAATCATTCTTATATCGATTAATCATTCATAACGCATGCTCACCATAACAAGGGTTCTCCCTTTACCTTCAAGGAAAGTTGGCAAACTATTTTTGGCCAAAAGCTGCTGCACGATGCTGTGAACCTTAGCAGGGCACATAAGTTGGCAAACTATTTTGGCCAAAAGCTGCTGCATGATGCTGTGAACCTTAGCAGGCACATGGGACACATCAGCAATGCAGTAGGTTAAACGCCGCAAACAAAGGAAGACTTGCAAACCATTTAGAAAAGAGCCTCCAATGAGACACGGCCGCAACCGCCTGGAGGTCTCGTACATTGGATGAACTTTATTATTCTCAGCAGTCACCAGGCACTGCAAACGCACCGTTATGCCAGGGCTACATTTCACACCACCATTTGAGTTGTTTCTCAATCCATTTGTAGAGAAGTTTTGCTACGGGACAAGGACGAAAAGAGAGGAGGGTTTCGAGTGATCCCTGAAGAGAGTTAGTTCAAAGCACCAGGGTGGGGCGCCTCAATTGTTCCTCTCCGTGCCATCCTGGTTGGAGGAGTTGCGGTCGTTTGGGTTGTTCATCTGGCGCCGCAGCTGCTCGACAAGCTCAGGATTTGCAGCCTGCATCTGGGATGCCAGCTGCTGGCCCCTGCACGTTGTATGCGCAGAGAAAGGTAACAGAATGGAAAGAAATCAAGCCATGAGAAGGCAGTTCAAATAAAACAGGTTCAAGGCAACACAAACACTGCTACCCGCCACGGCAGCACCATCCGTGTGCTGTGTGATGTAGCACACATAAAAAGGAACCCCAAGTGGTCTAAAGTTAATCCCCAGCCCCCTCCACTAAGGCGTCCCTCATAGCCTCTGTGTTCAAACCCTGTAATTTATAACTTTTACAAACTTGGATCCGCTGCGGTGGCTCGGTGGTTAGGGCGCTCGGCTACTCGGTGGTTAGGGCGCTCGGCTACTGATCCGGAGTTCCCGAATTCGAACTCGACCGCGGCGGCTGCGTTTTTATGGAGGCAAAATGGTAAGGCGCCCGTGTGCTGTGCGATGTCAGTGCAAGATCCCCAGGTGGTCGAAATTGTTCCGGAGCCCTCCACTACGGCACCTCTTCTTTCACTCCCTCCTTTATCGTTTCCCTTAAGGCCCAGTTCAGTTGTCCGATATACGGGACAGATACTGCGCCATTTTCTTTCCCCAAAAACAAATTATTATTATTCCAAACTTGGCTGGAAGGCAATAAGTCCAGGTCTTGAGGAGGTAGCAGAATGGCAGTAGATAACTGTACGAATGCAGACAAGTACCTTGACCCTCGCTACGACTGTCAACTGTACCTGCTGTGTCAATTTACTCATGACCGACTGGCAGTTTTAACTTAATTTTAGCCGAAGTGAAGCAAAAAGATTAACACACTCTACCCCATTTTACGCATGCAGTTATCTATGAAGCAGGGAGGGACTCTAGTCACACACCTGCGTGGCTACAGGAATGCTGGTGTAGCAACACTTACGCTTGGAGGAGTGCGTCCAGTCCGCCGCCCGTATTTTGGCTCAGCCCTCCAGACATGAGTCCGCTCATGCTGTTCAGGACGAGAGATCAAAATGACAAACAATTAAAACTGCCAGCCTGTCTCACAGCCGAGGGCTTGCTTAACGCAAGAAATGCTTCCTCTCCACGACAAGCCGCTGATGTCCACTGTTCGTTCATCGACAGCCCAGTATCGCTGCACAGTGGCAGCACTGGCGTGAACTTTCTCACCCCACTAAGCAGTTACGCACTACTAACAGTCGCAACGATTCGTTCAGCTAAAACACTTAACAGCTATTACTGAGTAAAAGCAATTATACCTGCCCCCGTTAAGCATGAAATGGTTGCTAGATTTCAAACAATGTTTCAAAGAAAGGAGACTTACATGTTTTGCATGCTGGGGTCTTGCATTAGCGTGGCAGCCTAGGGGTGGAGACAAAAAAAAAACCCGAAGATGTGGAGATGTGCACTGCAAGTGATCATCTTTGAACAGTAATTCAATAGTCTGTGACCCGACAGAAATGACAGCACAGTGGCTAAACTGATTTATAATGCGGTAGGTCCTTTGGAAGCATGCCTTTACGGGATATGTTATTTCAAATGAAGATGATAAAATTTTTTTCTAGCTGTTATATACCAAAATGGCGGATGAGTTTCTGTTTATATAGACGCTATCTCTGCCATATCTAGGAATGGCTTCACTCCAGCCCTTACACATTCCAGAGTTTGCCTTACAGGCCAGCAACTGCAGACATCTAGAAAACTACACATACAAATTTATGGATTTTAGGTAAAAAGTGAAATTACATGCTTAAGTTGAGGGAAAGATTAGTCGAGAATTGAGGGAAAGGCAGGTCTTTGAAGACAGACGTGTGCAGAGGGGAGGCAAGGGGGTGGGGGGGGGTGCATATTTTGTCCCATGTTTTCTGCTGCCTAGAAAATGGGAATGGGTGCTACCACTAATGGAGACACCTGTGTACGCCTATGTTTGAAGCCCATAGCGTAGAACAAGAGTAATATTCAAAAGCAGAAACTTCTTGATGGCACGAACATATGCAGGCAACCAGAAAAAAAAAAGTCACACAAACAAGAGGTGCTTGCTGATGATCACACGGTTTCCATACTGCCACATCTATGTGCACTTAATTAAGAATGCAATAATCTGCACCACGAGAGGTGCGACAAGTGTGTGGGAATGCTTGTTCTGACTGCCAGCATCGTTCGAAGTTTCCACACTTGCCGTGTTGGACGGTACAGTTTTGTGCCTTGCAGTACCACATTCTAGCCCTTTGTTTCTCAAGGTGCTTACCATGTTCATAAGGGTGGGGTTGTTCAGCAAACTTCCAAAGTCTAGGCCACCACCGCCGCCACCGCCACCAGAGGGCCTACGCATGTCTCCGTTGCCCGAGCTCTACAAGCGTGAGAAATGCAATAATTATCATCAACCTAACTACTTCCTCTGCAGGACAAAGGCGTCTCTTATCTCCCTGCCAACTTCCCTAGTCGCATCCACCCACAAGACCCGCTGCCACTCCCTGCTACAACATAGGCATGACCACTGATGTAACAGCTACGGTGTGATGTATTCAGCCAGGATGTGAGGTAATGTGGCGTAAAACTCTCTGCTGCCGCTGTTAGTACCACAGGATGCCAAGACAGTGCTGAAATCATAATTAAAACGATCTCAAGTCTATGAATTCACTCAGCTGTGGAAGCGCTGATGTGCTCCGACTGGTCTTGCCCCTGACATAAGTGAGGCTTAGCACGGACTGCAGGGACACATAAAATTAGGAAATCTCACTATGCCTACTGCAGAGAACAGGTGAACTAAGATGGAAAGGCAAATTGTTAGGTGCTACGCAAAGTGTGCAGTGAGCATGAAAGGAGAGTGGCAGAGTGAAAGAATTAACAAAATGAGTGCTGTTGACAGGACAAAAAGGAACAGTAGGGCATTGTTTTTTCTTTCCTTCTCTAGCACTGTCCCCATATCAAACAGAAATATAACTCTGGACTGCACTCCTTTATGTACATGAGCAAACCTTGTGAAACCAACATGCACACTGTAACTGGAGACATCCAATTAAGTCTTTACAATCTTACAGGTGCAGATTACAACATTTTGACACCTATTATCAATGAAGAGCTAGACGGATGTAGAACTAAAGTTTTGATATATTAAGCAGGTCTTTGAAAATGTATTAGCATGAATCAAAACTGCTTCAATCACTCAGTACGTTCTTTCAAATTTACCCAGATCACTCAGTGCCAAGCAACAACAGGCTACTAATAAGAGCATGTATGCATTCCACACATATCTGAATAGGAAAAAAAAGAGCTGGACATAAGCTGAAGTTCTGTTCAATTTCACATGTTGAGCACACGGGCCAAGGCTCCTAGCAAATGCCGGTACGCACAGTGCTGTTTTGTGTAATTTATTTGCTTGGCACCCCAAGGGTCTTGCACAACCTTTCACGTGTTTCTCCATGTGTAGCAGCTGCAAAGGTTGGCCAGCCCTTGTGTGCTGGTGTAAGCACAACTTTTAGTCACCTTACTATTTGCACATCACATATACTTGTGGCTTCTTTTATTTAGACGGCAATGAGATCTGAGCAGGCGGCGAATGAACCGGAAGTTCTTGGACTCTCGCAAGCACAAACAATCGGATGTGGGCCACAACTCACCGCCATGTCGCGGAGCTTTTCCTCGGCGACCCGCAAATTGTTGACATAGCTCTGGTTCTCGGGGTCCAGCTCCACGGCCTTCTGGTAGCACTCCTTGGCCTTCTGGTGCTGGTTTAGACTTGCATAGGCCAGACTGTGGAGGTAGAGAGAGGCACTTCATCATGCAGGCACTTGCATCAAAAAGGAAAAGGAGCGATGGCTGTAGCCTCACAGAAACCAACGACGCGTACCCTATTCGGCCATATGCTTTGCTATACTTGGGGTCAATCTCCAGTGCCCGCTTACAGTCCTCGATAGCGTCCAGGTGGTTATCCAGCTTGCTGTGGGCTGCAGCTCTGTAACAATCACAACATCCGCACAATGTCAACAGGTGCTCACAAAATAGCAGCATTAAGCTAACTTTCTTTTGCGGCGCTGTCTGCCAGCCGCATAGCAGTCTTTGTTGGGAGTTTTGGAGTGCACGATGTGGTCACTTCATCCAACTATAATCTCAAGTGCACTTCACCCCAATGTTTTCCGAGCATGTGAAAACTCCTCTCGATTAAGTCCAAGAAAACTCTGCTTTGCTGATATCGTAAATTTTCGACATGCTGGTTACGTAGATGGCGCTACTTTGCTAAGATGACTAAGCAATAGAAGAAAAAGTCTGCATTCCCATTTTCAGTTCTTTTTGCAGTAAAACTGTCCGACATGTTCGCTTTCTATTTATGAGTGTTTTAACACTACAATACTCGCACTTATTTAAGAACACTCTTGTGAGATCTATGGAATGCCACATCTGCGTATTTCATTCTAGGTGCAGAGCGTTGATATTAATAAGAGCGATGCTTTTGGACACACGCAGAAACTGGAAAGTCAAATTTCGATGTCTTCAAAACCGAGGTAGCATGAGCCCACCTGTTGCAGTAGTAGACAGCATTGCGTCCATCCAAGCTAATGGCTTTTGTATAGCACTCCAGAGCAGCTGTGTACATTTCGAGCTTCATCATGTTGTTGCCTGCAAAGAAGTTACAAGTGTACTTTTAGCTGTGGCCACTCTTCTTGAGTGTTACAGAACGAGCAAACGAAAACAAAACATCCAACGGCCTGCAGCAACATGAATGACCTGCAGTGCAAACTCACCTTCCTGCTTGTACTTCTCTGCTTCGGCTTTCTGTGCTTCAGTTGGTTCAGGTACATTTTCGTGGCTAGTCTGTACCTGTGGAACAAAGTGGAGGGTAGTATATAAGCATTTTGCACAGCAGCAGCCCTAGCATTAAGAGTAACAACAAAGCGTGGCTTGAACAAGGTATCGGGAGAGTCGCTCCGTTCGTTAAGGCATATGGACATGAGCATATGGGGTGAGCAGTGGATTATGACGGATAGACAGTGGTGCCCGCAAGAAGGGTAATTGACCATAGCTTTCAGGCCAGGAAGAAATGTGCAAGTGATCCTAGAAATGTTCCGAAACAGTTCGGGGTTACTCAACCCAGTAGATTCATCACAAAAAATGGTGTATGCCAGCGCACACCCCACACTGCAAAGGTATAAGTCTAATTCTTGAGGCTACACTATAGCGAACCTGACAAATTACTATTAGAAGTAGAGCTAAGTCTGTTGGGAACATTCCGAGCACAGATGCATTTCAGAATAGGTGGACCCTACACACATTGTTCGCCAAGGCAATCCAAATCGATGTGGTTCACTGAAACTGATCCGTTTTCACAATATTAGAAACAAAATAAGAGTGATGTCGCACAGACCTCATGTAAACGCAAAATCATCATCAACAGCATGTGCTGGGTAGGTTAGGCTTATGTGCACTTAAAGCGGATGATATGCTATCCTACAGGACAGGAGCAAGTGCAATTAAAAAAAAAAGGAAGGAAAGTCAGGTCTTACATGTTCTCGAGGAAGTGCTTCACCAAAGATTTCCAACAGTGGCCTGGACACGACGAGGCTCTCATTCGAAAGGTCCTCAAGGCTGACTCCATAGGCAGTCTCTAAACATTGTACCGCAACTGCAGAGACAAGCTCTCAATGTATTTGCATCCCTGCATCACGTAACTATACGCTTCCTATGCAATAGCAGCTGCTTCTATAGAAAGATGATTTACCTGCATGTGCAGCCACAAAAAATGTTAATTAATGAACATACACTGCGAGGCCACGGTAGAAGCCTTAGCAAGGCTGAGCTCGTTGCAGCGGAAACAGAGAAGCATCGTTTTTCAGCTGTAGTAATTTTTTTTGCCAGAAAAGTGTAAATATCGACGAGAGATTAAATTTAGAAATTTGCTCATCACTCAATTCAAAAACATAAAGCAAACACACACAAAAAAAAAGACTCCATGATAACTGTTTCGAAGTTTTTGCCTAGCTTCGGTTATGCTCGCACAAAAATAACCCGACACACCGTAGTTTGCTTGCGGAAACAACCAGCAACGGCAAGACCGGCACTTCGTTTCTTTGTCATTAGAATGCAGTAATCTATTGGTACAAGCAAATTTCAGTCTGCCTTCAGCATCCTGTTAAGCCTAATGAAATGCATCATGTTTCCTGTCTCTCCCAATAACTGAATATTGTAATTGCAGTATGTGGAAGAAAACATCGCTGCTGTTAAAAATGTTATAAACAGCGTCAACACTTGAGACTGCTCTGTTTACTGCAGAAAAAAAGTTAAAAGCGCATTAAGTGCCAAACTAACTGCAGTTTCCAAATAATGTACAGCTCTTCAATTTTTTTTTTTGGTCTGCAGCAGGAGTTGTGACACGTCAGCAGAACAGCTGGGCGGATGACTCTGCAACTGGCAAGTGGTCTGTGCGCATGCTTGTAATTCCATCAGTTTCGCCACTGTGGTCCTTGTGGGGCGCTGAATGTCCGTTCGACACTGCCACAGGAAACGCACCTTCCACGCTTTCCTTGGCATCTGCGCTCAAGTCGGCAGTCTGGAGTTGTTGACGAAGAAACTGCACTATGGACAGCACCAGCCTCTTCACGTGAGACATACCCAATCCCTGGAAAAAAAAAAAGTTTAACTTTAATTGCTTTCAGGAGAACTGAACAAAGTGTAGACAGAAAAAGAAGACTGTTACAAAGACAAGCGCTCTCAGTCTTTCAGGTGAATGAAAATAAGCGTGTACAAGCTTTGGGGTGCTGTAAATGGCTGCTACGGCTGCCTACCACTCTGGCTGAGAAAACCTATGCACTATGTGAATTTTGCTGCTACCGCACTCACTGGCAGTGAACTCTGCTGCCCTTATGTGCCTTGTGATAAAAGATGGCTGCTACTCGGCGTGCTACACTGCCTCCAACAGGTGGTCTGAAAACCTTGGGCAAGCTGGCTTATTAATATTTGATTAGTTGACAAAGTAATAGACAGAAAGTGGCCATTTTGCCGGGCAGCACATAAAAGGGTTTCACAGCTGCAGAGCTCAAGCCAGCTGTGGATGGACGGTAGTGTTTCGCAAGAGTTTCCGACGCGATTTCGACGTTAACGTGGAAGGAGAAAGGCGGTTATGAGACCCACATTTCATGCTTCATGGAAAGAAAACTGAAAATGATGCCCCTAATAAGCTACCTGATATCACTGGCTTACATTCGACGCATTTTCGCGGGTCCACACTTTGATCTTGGGTATCAGTATGCCGCAGTGTTGTTGACGGGTAACTAACAGGTTCAAGCGTAGGGCGCTAGTTCGCGTACTATTACTGGACTACAAATCGGTAGACACGTCGCAGCAACTGGACATCAAGAAAGACAGAAACGACAAGCACCTAATAAAACTAATGAAGCTCTCAGTAAAATGCAGGTAAGGAAGAACTGTTCGTTACTAACGGCGTACCAGCATCGCTTCGGGAACCAGTAAAGAAAAATCTCATAGGGTTGCACACCGCTGTCACCACTGAAAGCAGGTGTCCACATCTGCTCTACTATTTTGTTTTCCTTATTTGAGGCAGCGTCACTTCCAACCACTTTGGGACACGTGTTAATACGATGGAGTAGGTTCCGCAGCTAGCGTCGGTCGACCTGAAAAGCGAAGGTTGAGGCGCCCGCGAAGCAGCAAGATTCCTTCAGAAGCGCTAATCGGTCGCGTTAGTAAATTATACTGCCAGCAGGTAGCAAGAAACACATTACAAAAACGGGAGCGCAGCGTTAGAACGTAAACAAGCGTCATGCAGGTAACGCGACCGTAGCGCAACGACCCTCGCGTTTCGGGGGGGTGTGTAGTACACGTACAACATTCTTAACAAGATCAACCCCTACGTTGAAGCCTACGATCGCAAAACAAGAACTAGCAAGTAAAGAGGTATAGAGCGGCAGGATAGAACGATATTCGCACACTGGGATGGTGTACTACCTCTGAGACGAATGAACGAAGACGGTACGAGTCCTCTAGAAGCACATTTTAGCCGCCTCTACTGCATGGACAGCCTCAGAAATATCCCGATGAACGGTACGCGCACCGACAGAATCTGTTACAGAAGCTATGATCGGACTAAACTGCAAAGACCTACCTTTGTAGCCGCAGGCCCGGCGTACGAGGCATACAATACTGACAAGGCGTGACTTCTAATTCATTTATTGTGCACGCCAGGTTGAACAGTGGCTTGGCACCACTTGGCACACACCGCGCTGTTGTCAGGTGACCTAGCTATGTTCAGGTTATCTCGCCTGTAATCAATAATTTCTGAATGATAATTTAGAGGTAAGAATATTGTACTTGTTATTAAATTTATTACTGCTATAATACTATTATATGTATTATAAATTTTAATGGCTTGTGGCGCCGCCTGGACACTGTTCATTTTTCAGCAAAAGCGTCAATGCCTAAATGTCAGCAAGGAAATGTCGAGGCGGCCGAAAGCGATGGGGCGGAGGTAACGTTCGGCCGTTTTAACTGGTAAAGTAAATTCTTTAGCTCGAGTTAGTGTGTATGACTTGTGTTTTACACCTCCAAGGTATCTGTCAGACAAAGGGGTAAGCAAGAAGCGTCTTTAATTAATGCTGTTTTTGGTGCTGGTCCGATATGTCGCATGCCGGACCTGGAGGCAACGTAGCGGCGCTCTGCCGTGTTCATGTGATCGACTGAGCGCCGGAGAAATTTTTATCTGTGACGTGAAAGAGCCAGAGGCGAGTACTGCCTCCGCCACAACAATGTTCAACGGCGCAGACGTGCTTGCCAGGCCCACCACACAGACGACGGCGCCTAATATGCCGTCTATGTTCGCGTTTTGTGGGCACACGCCAAACACAGAGCTGATCGTGGTGCGGCACCGCCGCTGTAGTTCGTCCGACGACTTGAAACTCGACGGAGAGCAGCAACAGCACAAGCAGCGGGATGCGCCGTCGTCATCCGGGGCGTCAGCCGTGCCGCCTCAGTCTCCGGAGAAGGTCAGGACGAAGTTGATGTCAGTGTGGAACAATGTGCGCTACGGTTGGACGATGCGCAAAAAGGCCAACTTTAGCGACGAGGAGGCCATCTGGCTCTTGGGAATCATGTACCACCGCAAGATTCAGACGAAGAGCTCGGCCGCCGCGCTCTGGTCGAGCTCCTCGTCGGTGTCTTCGCAGCGGTCGTGGAGTCCGCCCGAGTCAGCGGCCGACGACGACAGGCTGGCGAGCTACGAGCTTTTCCTCGAGGACTTTTCGAGCCGGCTGTGGTTTACGTACCGGCGGGAGTTTCCCGCCATACCGGGCACGGACATCACCTCGGACTGCGGCTGGGGCTGCATGCTCCGTAGCAGCCAGATGATGCTGGCGCAGGCGATACTCACGCACTTCCTGGGCCGCAGCTGGCGCTACCGCAAGGGACGCCAGAGTGAAGCCTCCGACTTTATGCACCGCACGGTCGTCAGGTCAGTTTCCGCGCCTAGCCTCGCAGTTGCAGTGGCATCCGCCGTGTTGTGCGAGACCCGTAAATCTAGTGCATACAGCTGTGCCCCACAACTTCCGATACGATTCGTTGCCTCGATGTTTCTGTTGTATTCGTGGCCATACTGTGTGCCATCAGCATCAGTCTTATTCTGCGTCGTTGAAAGAGATAAAGTTTGTTCTTTGACCCTCAAGCTTATTCAATGGGTACGTGTCACTAGACGGCTGGGAAACAATAACAAGCTGGACGCATCTCCGCTCCCCGCGTCGACGCTGTCTAGTTTCTTCCCGACGCCGACGCGACACTACTGATGAGTGACGGAGTGTGGCCACGAATACATCTTTCTGCCCCTAAAATGTATACAAGTTTTTTTTGTTTTTTTTTTTGTAATAATTGGCAATACTTTGATAAGAGGTTGTGCTTTTGTTCTAACTGAATGCGTGTGCTTCAGGAGGGTGTGGATAAATCGCATATTTCACTTTCCATCTCATCGTCATTCGAGCAGTCGTCTGCCAGTTTGGTGAACTGCAGATTTCATGCCGCAGAACTGTAGCTGACAGTGCAGCACAAATGCTCGCAGGTTTGCGTGGACTTTAGAAGAACATTCTAATGTGATTGCACGTTGCCAAAACGTGAAAAGCGTTTGGTCAACAACAAGGTTTTACCATATAAATTGGTATATTCATACAGAATGTGATGGCCAAGTACCCAGCCAAATTCTGTTCTGGAGAGCCATTGACAAAAATCAGATGTATACACCCTAAGAGACAAGGAGAGAATAATCATTACCAATATAGATAGGATAGTTAAGGTAGCTGAAGAATTGCGCTCAGATCTCTACAGTAGCCGAAATAATCGGAATGCTAATGGTGAAGCCGGTGGTGTTAGGAATTTGACTTCCCACAGGAAACGAAATAGGACGTAAAGAAAGTTTTGCAAGCAGTGAAAAAGGAGAAAGCGGCAGATAAGCATCAGGTAACTGCAGTTTTGTTGAATGACCGTGGCTACATTGTGCTAAAAATGCCACCCTGTATACACAGTGTCTCATGACCTCGAGCGTATCGGAATTTTTGTAGAACGCTAGCATCACATTAATCCATATGAAAGGGAATGCCAACGTCTTGGCTCTTAAGAGTGATCATCTTACGGTCCATTATTTACAGGGTATTTATCAAGTTAATCCCTAATAAAATTAAATCATCCTTAGAATGCAGTCATCCAAAGGACATCCAAAGGACAAGGCTGGCTTTCGGAAAGGCTACTCCACAATTTACCATATTCACACCATTTTTCAGGTGATGGAGAAATACGCAGAAGATAACCAACCTCTCTATGTATCTTGAGAAGAATGGCGCAACAGAAACAGGAAGAACTGCATGCGTGTGTTACGTTCCTCTTCCAACATCCTGTTTTTGTTACGCCGTTCCTTCCCTTGACTCTATATAAAGCCTTCATAGATTACGAGAAAGCGTAACCAGGGTATAGAAGAGGCATATATAAAGGTACCGGAAAATCTTCAGCAGTTCCATAGCAACTATTGTCCTCCAGAGGGAAAATGATAAAATACTGACCAGTAATGGTATCAGGCAGGTAGACATGGTCCGTCCACAACTATTCGCTGCATGCTACAGGAGGTATTCAGAGTACTGGATTGGGAAAGGTTGGGGATAAAAGTTCACAGGGAATATCTTAGTAACTGCCAGTTTGCTGATGACATTGCCTTGCTAAGTAACTCAGGAGACTATTTACAAAGCAAGACTGAGGACCTGGACAGGCAAAGGGGAGCAGTAGAGTGTAAAAATTTGTATGAAGAAATGTCAAGTAATGTTCAGCACTCTCTGAAGGGAACATCAGTTGACAGTAGGCATTGAAGCATCAGAAGTGCTGGGAATACATCTACTTGGGGTGGGTAGACTGCCAATCCGGACTACAAGAGTGAAGTAACTAGGCGAATTAGAGCAAGCTAGAGTGCATTTAACAGGTGTCCTCGTGTCATGAACAGCAATTAACCAGCATCCCTCAAGAGGAAAGTATATAAAAGCTGTATCCTGCCTGTAATAACCTATGGAGCAGAAACACAGAGGCTATTTAAAAGGTTTCAACTTAAATTGCGGACAGCTTAGCATGTTATGGAAATGAAGTTGATATGCGCAGTATTTAGAGGCAGGAAGAGGGCAGAGTGGGTGAAAGGATAAACTTGAGTTGTTGATATTGTAGTCGAAATCAAGAAGAAATGGATATGGGCAGGGCATGTAATGCAAAGGCAAGGTAACCGATGATTCCTTAAAGTAACCGAGGGGATTCCAAGAGGGCAAACATAGCAGCGGGTGTCAAAGTGTCAGGTGGGCAAATGAGGTAAGGAAGTTTGTGGGGATGACGTGGTAGCATCTGACGCAGGGCAGGGTTAATTGAAAGATATGCAAGAGGCCTTTGTCTTGCAGTTTGTGGGGATGACGTACCAGCATCTGACGCAGGACAGGGTTAACTGAAAGATATGCGAGAGGCTTTTGTCTTGCAGTGGAGATAGTTCCACTGATGATGATGGTGATGAAAGTTATACTACATCTAAATAAAGCCAAAAATCTGTAACAAAATGATAAATACACAAGTCACAGAAGTATATGTAGCACTAGAAAATTGAAAAAAAGTCATTGGAACATAGAAATGAAGACATCAGTGGAGAAAATGTAGGCGGCATTTGAAGGTAATTTGTCCCATGTGCGGGTTGTTGTTGGGAAAAAAGAAAAACAGAGTCAGTGTGATCACCCATAATTTGAACATGTAGCCTATGTGGTTCGAGATATAGTGGCGTAATTATTTCTTATCAAAACTGACACCACGATGGTAAAACACCATAGAATAACTTTAATCGCAACTTGCGTCAAAGGATTTTCAAGTGTTCCCACTACACTCCTTTCGAACTCTCTTCAAGAATATCTCCTGTGAATGACTTGACAAATGGAGGACCTAAATTTGGACCCTTTCCAATTTTTCTTCGGCCTCACTGCCATATGGTCCCATAGTGTGTAGTCATATTCAAGAATTGATCTAACGTTGTTCTTACGCAATAGTAATAAATTTTTTTTGCAGCAAGGTTGTCTCATTGGCCTAGATGGAGGATGGTGAAAGGCATCTGACTTGCCATATGCAGCCAGTACCGAGCGAAGAGACACGAGGGCCTAACATGTGTGGGCCATGACAACCATCTGCAGCAAGCCCATCGAGTGCTGCACACCAGATTCCAAAGCAAAGGCCTGCAGGGGATTGTAAGGTGGCTTTGGTGTTTATAGTAGGGGGACATATGCAATCCTCCTATGCTTTGTCTGAATTCTTGCACTATTAGATCTTGCAGTCCAAAAGGCAGTGCTGATGGTGGGTGTATCCGCGCTGTGGAAATCCTACAAATGGCGGTGTAGTGTTTCACACGCGTTGGTTAATGGCAATTCCTGTCTGCTTGATCACATGCAAAGTGCTGGTTCACATCCGAAATTCACAATCTGGAGCAAGCATTCTGGTTTTCATAACATACAACGCAGGTCCATTCCTGCTGTCAACTTTTCTTTGCTGTTAAATAAGTAAACCTCGACTCAGTGGCGGCAGTCACTTAGTGTGTCACAAGATAGGTATAAGTTTGCTGCTTCTCAACTCCTCAACATCACCTCCAGTTTTTGGTCGTACACTTAAACAAAGCAGTAGCTGTACTCATGAAAAATTGTTTTCGATGATGTCACCTCCATTGTCCATCTGAGCTTGGGGAGCGAAATAGGACATATGACTTTGTGGACTGACATGCTATCTTTTGGCACCAGTTTAATGTCGTGTAACTTCGAAGAATGGTGGGACTTGTTAAAGTCAGAGTGGTTCTTGTGCCCACATCTTTCACATCTTTTGTGTTGAGTATTGGTGCAGGTTCCGCTGGCACCGATGTCATACCAGCTAATGTCTGCGTCCAACAAATGTTAGTATCCATAGTTGGATACAACCCAAGATACCCCTCAAAGCTTCGGCATGTTTTCATTAACTTGCATTCACTCACCTTACACCTGCCAGCCACCTGGAATGCCATGCTAGCAGGTGCTAGACGGTTGACTGCACCACCATGGCAATAGGTTGATGCCATTGGCTGGAGGGCTTCCTTTGAGGTCCATTTGGCTCTTTGTTCTCGAATCAAATGCAACTTATACAAAAGGGTTTTTCATTTCCACTCTTGACAGATGGTTTGGCGACAGGACGGCAGATGCCAGCCC
>JARKHS020031648.1:0-30416 GCA_030143305.2 Amblyomma americanum | reverse complement strand
AACGACACGCCTTTCATCTGGTCTCCTGCTTGCGAAGAAGCATTTGAAACTCTGAAGCGTGCTCTGACTTCGGGTCCCGTCCTCTGCCATTTTGATGATAAAGCACCGACAATTTTGCACACCGACGCCAGTAGCCATGGCATTGGCGCTGTCCTTCTGCAACGCCAAAACACCTCTACAGAAAATGTTGTTGCCTATGCGAGCCGAACTCTGACTTCTGCGGAACAAAACTACACTATTACCGAACAAGAATGTCTCGCTGTCGTCTGGGCTGTTCAGAAGTTTCGTCCTTACCTGTACGGCCGTCACTTCACAGTCGTCACTGACCACCACGCCCTATGCTGGTTATCCACTTTGAAAAATCTGTCCGGTCGTCTCGGGCGGTGGATCCTCCGCCTTCAAGAGTACGACTTTACTGTCACTTACAAATCGGGCAAGAAGCACAAGGACGCCGACGCTCTCTCTCGTTGCCCTATTGCTTTGCCGTCGCAACCCATGTCCTCGCATTCCTCTCCTGTCCCAACGGAGTCAAGCCATTTAAACCCTACAGTTATGCAGTCTTTGAGCGCCGCCTCTATTGCTCCCATGCCAGATATACACTGCAATCTTGCTCACCACCAGAGTGCTGACCCTTACTGTCAAAAGCTGATTGATAGTCTCAGCGGTGTTCTTAGACCTCCAAATGCCCGTCTCCGTCGTCGGCTCAAAAATTTCAAGTTACAGGATGGCACATTATTTTGGCACAACTACAGCCCACTGGGCCACACATGGGTTCCCGTAATTCCTTCTTCCCTGCGTCCTCAAGTTCTACAAGCCTTCCACGACGACCCCACCGCAGGTCACCTTGGGTACCACAAAACCTATGACCGCATCAAACGTCGTTTCTTCTGGCCTGGCCTTTCAACCTCAGTATTAAAATACGTAGCGTCTTGCATCCCTTGTCAACGACGCAAGCGGTCTACGTCGCCTCCTGCCGGTCTCTTGCAACCTCTCCCATGTCCTTCCACACCTTTCGAAGTCGTCGGAATCGACTTGTATGGACCCCTGCCCTTGACTCCAGCTGGCAACCGCTGGGTCGTTACTGCCGTTGACCACCTCACCCGATACGCTGAAACCGCAGCACTTCCTTCCGGCTCCGCTTCCGAAATCGCCAACTTCTTCCTCCACACCATACTTCTTCGCCACGGCGCCCCTCGCCTCCTCCTTAGCGATCGTGGCAAGTCGTTCCTCTCCACCGTCCTCGCCGCAGTGCTTCATGCTTCAGGCACGGTGCATAAAACTACATCTCCTTACCACCCTCAGACCAATGGCCTCACAGAACGCTTTCATCGCACCCTTTCTGATATGCTATCCACCTACATTCACCCTCAGCACAACAACTGGGACTCTTTACTCCCCTTTGTAACCTTCGCCTACAACACTGCCGTTCAACGAACCACCACCTACTCTCCGTTTTTTCTTGTTTATGCCCGCCATCCTACCTTCTCCCTCGAAGCATCTTTCTTCACAGCTTCTACTCCTTCTGCCGCGCCTTCCCACGAACAGTTCGTGTCTCGTATCGCCCACTGCCGTGATCGTGCCCGCCTTCAAACTGAAGCCACTCAAGCTTCCAGGAAAAGCACGTATGATGCGACTCATCGCTCAGTGTCTTTCCGCCCTGGAGACGAAGTGCTACTCTGGACACCTACTCGCATCCCCGGCCTGTGTGAAAAGTTTCTGAGCCGTTTTATTGGCCCGTACACGGTTCTGGAACAAACTTCCCCTGTAAACTATCTCATCACACCTGCATCGCCTGTTCGCGATCGTCGGTGTCGCGGCACCGAGATTGTGCACGTGTCGCGCTTGAAACCCTTTAACCGCCGACCTTAAGATTTAATTTGCGACCAGGATGGTCGCTTTCGTTCGGGAGGGGGAATGTTGTAAGCACTGTGAGTGACCTTCATCTTCATCTCAGCGTAATCATCATCGGTCATCGGGTCGTGCGAAGAAGACGAAGGGTTGCTAAGCTGTGTCTAGTCGGTAGCTGCTGCTGCGGCCTACCTGAAGTAAAAAGGTGAATTTGCTGGTGCGTTCTTCTGCCTCACAATAATAATAATAATAATAATAATAATAATAATAATAATAATAATAATAATAATAATAATAATAATAATAATAATAATAATAATAATATTAATAATAATAATAATAATAATAATAATAATAATAATATTAATAATAATAATAATAATAATAATATTATTATTATTAATAATAATAATAATAATAATAATAATTAATTATTATTATTATTATTATTATTATTTTAGTCATCCTCTGTCTGCCTCTATTTTCTTTCTATGCCAATGGAAAGGGGGATTTATCTCTCCACCTGCAACTGTTGGCAGATGGAGGGAAGGAAGTCCTCCTAAACACCACGTTCCATGCTTGGTAGGCGGAGGCTTCACGCAGATGCCGAATAGTTATAGTATTTAGGCTACTCCTTGTGCTATCGCATTAAATATATTGGTTCTGCTTCCTAATCGAATTATCCCGATTCGACGGCGCTTACAGATGAGATCTTCTAATAAAGACGCCGAAACATTTCGATTCCTCCATAGGCCAAACGACCGAAGATCACAGATGTTGGGACGTTCCCTTTTAATAATAAGACACGAGCACGGTCCCTCGGCTGGGGCTGCCATGCTTTCCAGCCATGGAGACAGTCTCGGGAAGCTCTACGTGCCATAGGAACGCATGTTTTGTAGGCAGTTTTTGAGCTTGTCGACAACGCCAAGTCAAGACGTGGGTGCACTGGGCTGGCCTCTGAAGGCTGTTCGTTTACTTTTCGTCTCTCACATTCTAATGTTGGTTGTTACGCTGAATGCGCCCCAGTGAGAAGGACAGATAATCTCTGTGGCTTACAGAAAAAAAAGAACGAGTTAATAATGGCCTAGATGAAATCAGAAAAAAAAGAAATGGACATCAGAGAAGAGTTAATGAATGTTTAATTAAGGTAGTGGAGTAGATTTTGAGAAAATTAGAGGTTATCAAGGGACGTCAGAAAGCCGGATGAGGAGCGGGGAGAGGCCCGGAGATTGGGGGGGGGGGCGGGGTTGAGATGAGATTAGGAAGCCTGCACGTAAATAGGGGACGCAGCTGGTGCAGGAGGACGCTGATTGGTGGGAGAGGCCTTTGTCGTGTAGAGGATGCGCCAGGCCTAAAATGACGACGAGCCTGTCGAATATTTCTGAATAAAAAACACAGCATCAACTTCGAAATTCTTCGAAGTGTTTGTCTTGCTTGGACGTCCTCCTGCCGGGCTGAAACACTAGAAAAACTTTTCTCACGAATTAGGAGCTTCAGTGCGCAAAAAGCATGTCTTTAGCCCCAAAGAAATTACCGAAATTTGATCTCTGCAGAGTCGTACAGTTAGCCTGTTTTTGACGAAACGTACGTGTCGATCAATGCAGGAGTGAACACCAAATCCCTGTTTTCACAATACCCACCTGGTGATATGCATCGGCTAAGTACGTTCAGGGAGCTTCCTAAGCTGTGGACGTCCGGATTTATCACCTTCCTATTTCGGCTGTCTCTTGGCGGGCCAGTTGCTATGCCTTGAATTGATGCGTCAGTTACCTTGACATTCTTCATGTGTTATAATAACAGTAGCAGTTAGGAAATTGTTCTTATGAATTTTTCTTGTGGAAATTACTGAGGGGTAGAGACTTTTCAGCTTCTTACATTCACCAGCGGAGCGGATCCTAATGAGTAACGCTGAATGATGTACGAGTTGTGACGTACTCATTGTGCGTCCCGTCCTTGATTAGCTGGTGACGCACATGAAAGCATATCTTGCACATCAATAACTGTTGTTATTTGTTTTATGCATGCGTTTTATTCGTGCCACGTTGACATCCATGGTAAGTGTGTGTGGATTCGTCAGAACACGTGGCAGTGCAAAACGCAGCGTTGCTAATTTCCTTCAGCAGTTGGGAATCGTCTAACGTCTGCTCCGGTCTGATCCGCTGATTACTTCAGAATGATAACCGCAGCGGCGGCCTAGATCATTGTACTTCCGGCTACCGTTCGGTGCGGACGCAAAATCTTGAGCTCCGATGGAGCGGCGATAGCGGCCCTTGCTGGCCGCGGAAACAGGATCACCGATAGCGACGACACCGATTATCAGCTGATACTGCCCCAACTGCCAACAGGAGGCATCGTTCGGAACACCGTGTTTTTGCATGGCGGCGTGTGAGCGAAGCCCTACTGGGTCGAAGATTTAAGAGATGCTCTCATGCCTACTGGTTTGCTGCCGGACGTGGTGGCCCTTTCAGCCTACCAGGTCAATCACGTGTAGGCAGTCACCCTTAACGGCGCAGGGCTACAAAGCGGCTGCTGGCCATTAAGAAACTGAAGATGAAGAAGCGTCGCTGCGTCATCTTCGACCCGCAGGATCAGCGGGTGAGGCTTAATTAGGCTTCATTGGCTGCTTGCTGCACGGCGTGGCCGAAGAGGACGTGCGGACCGCATTGGCGGCATTTGGGACCGTCATAGACGTCAGCAGAGAGCGGTGGCGTGTGCAAGGTGTGAGCGACAAGGGTTCCACAACGAGAATGGTCGTTGTGAAGCTAAAGAGGGGCATGACAGTTGAAAATTGCCGCATCAAATACGGGTTTAGTCGTCGCACCCGGTCGTCGGATGCAGTGCTTGCGCTGTCACGGCACTGACCACATCCGGAGAGAGTGCAAGGTGCCGCGCTGCTCGAGCTGCAGGCGTTTCGGACACGAGGTCTCCCAGTCCGTCCGTACGCATGCCTCGGCAATGGGACCGGGTGCAAGGGATGAGGCCGAACACTTAATGGACGTGACCGAGGCAGAGGACGCGGCGAAGGGAACTGGTGAGCCGGTGCCTACTGCGGTGGCAGAGCTATCAGCCCTCGCTGGTGCACCACAGGACATAAGTGCGGACCGTCCGAGTCAGCCGTTGCCTGGTCCACCACTGGTGCAGCAGGACCTCGACGAAAGCGGAGCGAGTAGTCATGCACTACCGTCTATCGTTTAAGGGCCAGGAACAGCCAGCCAATGGCGCCTCCGTTACAACGGGTACCGGAACGGCAACGAAACGCCCCCACGAAGTCCCCGGAGACCACGACGAGAAGGCGCTTGCAAGCAGCGTTGACGAGCCGCCAGTGAAAGCAGTGCAAGGACGGCGGGCTGCCTTCAAGCCGCGACCAAACGTCAACGCGGACAGAAAGCCTGCCGACAAGCCACCCCAGTCGAAAAGCGAGAGCAGCCAACCGGACGGCCCCGGAGGCGTCTAGCGGTATGCTAGATGCTAGAGGTAAGCACCATGCTCCGGGCCTCCCTCCTACTGCAAGCCTAAATGGCTCCTGAACCGCCTCTAGGTGTAGCTACGTCTTAAGTGAAAGGGTTAGCACACAAACGAAAACAAAGTCAATTGTATCGGCTAGTAACAGAAAATGACATTGGCATTCTAGCTGTTCAGGAGACAAAAGCCGAGGGAGAGGGGGAGACTGGGAGCATGGTGCTTCGTTTCACAGCAAGGTGCTACGCCGTCGTTAGACACGCTGTTGAGTTGCCAGCAGGATGTGTACTCTTTGTGAAAAAAATGCCCGGTCTTACTCTTCAAAGTACCATGTCATGCCCGTCTGGGAGATTAATAGTGTGTGACTTCCTTTTGTGTAAAGAGGAATATCGGGTGATTTGTGTGTACGCGCCTAATACAGTGGAGGAAAGATATTTTTTTTGCCTATATTAGGCAGTACATGATGCCTGAAAAACGACTCATTATTTTGGGAGACTAACTGCGTGTCGAGTTCTGCAGACAAAACCAGCTGCACAGCTTTTCGAGACAGGAGTACGGATTTATTAGCTGAGGTCGTTGCCCACGCGAATTTAGCAGATGTGGCTGAATGCCTGCAGAGCGCACGCGCTGTAAAGTACACTCATCTCCAGGGTGCTAGCCACGCACGCCTGGATCGGATCTACGTTAGTCTGGATTTGATCCCCATGTGCCGTATTTACGATGTTGTACAAATGTGTTTTACTCATCACTGCCTGGTTAAATACGCAATAGGAACAAAAAAAAATTGAAACACTTTGTATGGTACATGTGGAAAATGAATTCTAAGCTGCTTGGCGATGAACAATTTGTAGCAAATGTATTAGAAGAAATTAACAGAACAAAACCAAACCCTAGCCTGAATCTGGGTCAGCAGTGGGAACTTTGCAAACAGCAGATTAAAGTCACAGCAATTGACAGGCCAGTGCGATTCGTTTCCACGAAAAAATGAAGGAAACCGAGCTGCGAACAACATTGGAGAAACTGATAGCAAAGGAGTGCAAAACGCCCGGTATTTTCAAAGATGACGGCAGGAATCTAAACCAAAAACTACAGTTGATCGAGGAAGAGCGCTATCGAGGTGCGCTGGTGCGTGCACGAACAAATTCGCTGGAAGAAGGCGAGGTACCTACGAAGCGGGCTTTAGTGTTTGAAAAGACAAACGCTTGACGAAACCACATAGCCGAGATAGAGCGGAATGACGTCGTGGGGAATGATAATGAGGGCATTGGGCGCGAGTTTTGTGAGCATTATCAGCAGCTATTTGCGTTTCATCATGCCGACTTGGACGGATTTAAAAATACATTTCTTGGCCACATGCCGCGATTGGACGATCACATAACAGAATTCTTGGAGCGACCAATAACTGAAGGTGAAGTGTGCCCAGCAATTGAAATCTTAAAAAAACTGAAAGTCGCCTGGGCTCGATGGTCTGTCCTCCGCGTTTTATAAGTTTTTCAAAGAAAAGCTGTCTGCAGCGCTCACGGAAGGGTTCAATGAGGCGTACCAAATCAAGGTTTTACCACAGTCCTATAGTACATCACACACTCTTCTAAAGACCTAGTAGGCTCCAACCAGACATGTGGAATCAGGGGCAGGTCTATTGTGAGTAACATACATAAGATGCGGTGCGTGCTTGAGTGCTGTGACATCATGAAAGATTGTGTCGCTGTGCTGCATCTCGACCTAGAGTAGGCCTTTGACTGCGTCCCGCATGTTTTATGTGAGTGTGTCCCGCACGTAGTATTACAGCAGCGGTCGAAGTAGTGAAGTGTTTCCGGGATCTCACGGGCAGTTTAATTAACTCTCGTAAATGCCTCGGATTCTGGCATGGAGAATGGCCGACAACTCCAGACAAATTTACTGGCGTGACGTGGGTGAACACCCCAGCGAAGTACCTGGGTGTCCCTCTGGAATCGTACAAAAACAATGACGACCTCTGGCTAAGCCAGCTGCACGAAACGCGAGAAAAACAGACAGATGGAAGGGGGTTCCCCTTTCGTTCTTCGCCAGGGCCACAGTCTGTAATATTTTTTAAAAAGTAAGTTATGGTATTTGATGCAGGTACCGAACTGCTCGCGGCTGAATGTGCAAAGGCTACACAGAGTGTTCGCCACCTTTATATTGGCATCGCAATGGGAAAGGTGTAGTCGAACGAATTTGTTCAGAAGGATGACGGTCTCAGCCTGCCGCATCTCTTTGTGCGACAGCTCGTTAATAGGCTTGTTTTTTCGTGACACAAGCGACCCGTTTTTACGCACAGTACCAAGTTAGATTAAGATGTGCGCTGCCCAGTTTTGTTGTTGTCCCAAATGTGATGCCTGGATCTATTTCAGGGTTTTTCAAGGAGGTGATGACTAGTGTACGATTTTCGTCGGTGAGTTTTTCGAATGATTATCTTTCTTCACAGAAAACAACACTGTACAAAGATGTGTGTGACAGCATTTTTCCGGAACCATTGTACAGAACCTTGCATAGTGAAGAACCCGGTCGGAATGTTTTAACAAGGGTAACGAGAATGCAGGTGACGCCTGGCATGAAATCCTTTTCCTTCAAGCTACACACTGAAACAGTGCAAGTAAAGAAATTCCTAGAGCAACGGGGCTTTTTATTGCCGTCAGGAGCTGACTGTATGATATGCAAACAGCTAGAAACTATAGATCATGTTTTTTTACATTGTTGGGAAGGGGTGTACTTTTGGGATGTTCTGGAGAGAACGGCCAGAAAAGATCTTCCATTGGACCCACATGATATTAGATGCCTAGCAATAAATAATGAAGGCGTCATAATGCTGGCCGGACTCCACTCTGTATGGCGCTCCCGCATGGCCAGTTTCCTTTGTGATCCGGAGGCGAGGCCCGCATGGATGTATTTTCGCGAGAGTACATCCAGATTTGTTGAAGTGTAGAAATCGCTTGAGTGTACCACAGTGGCTGCCGAGAGTAAAAGCCTTGACAGCGCTGAAGGAATTTTAATGCGCCGACGTCAGTACAAAGCTGAGTGCTACTGCATTTTTTGTTTCCCATTTTTTTATTTGTTTCTGTATATCGTCCTGTATTAGTGCGCATTGTCGGAGAACGGCAATAAAGAAAAAAAGTGGTGACCTAGTGGTCTGAGCGTCCGTCTCATATGCGGGAGGAGCGGGGTTCGATCCCCAGTGCCGCCGGGTACCCACCGGTGATACAGTGAGGAGAACTTTTCCCGTGGTCTGGTTCTCGGCTTATTTAGGGTGAAATGAGTGGGAAATGGGTCTTTCACCCCAATCTGAGAAATCGAAACTACCTTGTGCCATGGCGCTTTTTGGCCAGAGATGCCCTTGCGTCATAAAAATCCATAATTATCATACTTCAGAACGCTGATTTGCACATTAACAGAGCAGCCCAGTAAAAGGTAAGCAACGTTTTTTTTTAGGGCGGATTATACTACGGCAGTGAAAGTAACAGCGCTGTTGGCGGTCGTTTGAATTTTTCTGCAATATTTCTCATCCTGTTTATATATTAATTTAAACTAATTAGCTGTCTTTCGGACTCGTGTTGTCAGGTTTGAATTCTCAATACATGACTTTAAAAAAAAAAGGTTCGGGAGTTTGCTAGAAGGTACTATCGGGGACAGAACTGCCCAAGATACGCAGCCAGCAAGCAGCCGCTGGTTCCAAAGCATCGCTTTCTCACGAGAGTCGACTTTAGCAGTTTGTGCATATCGCATTTATTTCGCAACAAGTGATGCTCGTCTGGAAGCGTCTACTCTACCTCCTATGGGCGTAATGCTAGAAGCTGCTCAAACGATCTGCCCACACATCGAATCTGAAAAGGCGCGTCGGCAGCTGCAATTCTTTTTGGATTTTACCAGGAGGTCGCTGCTGCACGCTACAGCTGGGGTGCCGATGCATTGCTTCGCGTATTAAGTCGAAGGATTGGAACAACGTTCTGACCGCCCCTTCTACACTCGGGGACAGCTTTCGGTGCCTATGCAGTGGAAGATACGAGGGCGAAGCGCGAGGCGTCCACAAATTCGCTATTATCACGCCCTCACGTGAGACAGAGGCATTTAAGCTAGCAGCGCGAGCTCGTAGCTTCCCCAGCGTAGCCACAGGTAGCTTTCCCCGAGTGTAGCAGGAACTGACACGGTGCTACAAAAATATAGCGCCGCGAGCGATACATTTTTGTGGGCGCTCACGTGTTCTGGGAACTTCTGTTCCTGACAACGCGCTTTAAATAACATTTTTTATGGGATTTCAAACAACACTCGTGAAATAGAAAAATCACGACGTGAAAGATGCGCTCCCGAGCGCACTAAGTCCTTTATCTTAAAAGCGCTGTCCCTGGTGAGAGCTACCGTTTGCCGTGGCTGCGAGACATGCGCAAGCAATTGCTAATGCATAACCTAAACAAGAGCACGTTCTTTTACAAAGCAATAAGCCGGGAATGTGAATTCTATATGGTTTATGAAGGTTTCGACGCCCCAAAGGAACTCAGGCTCTGAGGGACGCCGTAGTGAAGGGCTCCAGAAATTTCGATCACCTGGGGTTCTTTAACGTGCGCTAAAACCGCACAGTAGACGGGCCTCTAGAATTTCGCCTTCATCGAAATGCGACCGCCGCAGCTGGAATCAAACCCGCATCTTGTTGTGAATGTGAAAAAAACAACAACTGGTGAACAGGACAATTGCATTTGCCTTGACGCGGAGATATTTAATAGGCAGCACCAATCGAGGCCCAAGCTTTTTTTTGCTTTTGTTCGTTTTGGCTTAATTTTATGAGCCGAGCGCTCCTCCATACGTGACCTGCACTCAAATTTGCTCTGTCAGTTGCAGAGCTGTAACAGAGAGCTTAGTGAGAGGAGCAAGCATTTTTTAGACCGACTTGTGGAGTTCTTCCGTGCTCTCTGCTTGCACTCACGGGCATGAGGCTCTGCGCTCCAACGACTCACCTGGCACGCATCAGCTAACTGGACTGCGTCGAGAGCATCTTTTATTATCAGCCATACGCGTGGCTCTTATAGTTCAGAATGTGATCTACCCTTTATCGCCACCCAATTGCAACAACTGAAACGGCCATTGGGCATTCCAAATCGCCGGCACGTGTCCGTTACGCACATTTATTCGCCGCGAGAGTTCGCCTGCTTAATTCGACGTCGCGGGTCCGATGTCGGCCGCAGCAACTATACTTGAATAAAACCAAGCGCAGAAGCCTGTACTGTTTATGGGGGTTTAACGTCCGGAAGCGACTAAGGCTACGAGGGACGCCGTAGTGAAGGGCTTTAGAAATTTCGACCACCTGAGGTCCTATAACGTGCACTGACATCGCACCGTAAACGGGCCCCTAGATTTTTGCCTCCCTCGAAATGCCACCGCCACGGCCGAGATCGAACACGCGTCTTTCCGGTCAGCAGCCGAGCGCCATAACCACTAAGCCACAGCGGCGGCCCAAGCGCAGATCCTTCTCTTCCGCTCCTAACCCCTTCCCCTAGCCGAGAGGACTGGGAGACGGCCCTGCTCAGCTGCCTGGACCTACCGGCCCAACAAGCCCGAGTGGCGGCCCAGACCAATGGGGTCCCTGAATAAGGGACTGCACCTAGTACTCTAAGGGGAGCGGCCCACTAGGGATTGATCAACCCGCAACGTCTCTGCAATTTTCAAATAAATGCTTTCACCACCACCAAGCACTGAAGCACTTCTCCGATGATATTTAGGTGCATGTTAAAGAACCACATGAAATTGAGCAAGAGCCGTCCACTAGAGAGGGCCACATAAAAAAATGAAAATTGGTTTTTGAGGAAAGGAAATGGCGCAGTAATTGTCTCATATGTCGGTAGACATCGGAACCGCGCTGTAAGGGAAGGGAGGAAGGTGGGAGTGAAAGAAGAAAGAGAGAAGGAGCTGCTTTAGTGGAGGCCTCCGGAATAATTTCGACCACCTGGATACCTTTAACGTGCATTGACATCGTACAGCACACGGGCCTCTAGAAATTCGTCTTCATCGAAATTCCACCGCCACGGCCGGCATCGAATCCGCTTCTTTGGGTCAGCAGCCTAGTGCCATAACCACTGAGACACCGCGGCGGCAGGCCCTCATCTTACATCATTTAGACACCGCTTTAATGTTACCACAGCAGTGTAACATTACATTTAGGATTGCTGCTAACTGAGCTAGCTTACCACTATTCATATTTCAAGATGCATTCTTTTACACCACAAAAAACCCCTTAGGGGCTGATCGCACAAAGTGTGTTCTGTGGCGTCAAAAATGCACCTTGAAATATAAATAGTGGTAAGCTAGCTCAGTTAGCAGCAATCCTAAATGTAATGTTATGCTGCTATGGTAACATTAAAGCGGTGTTTAAACGTATGTCCATGACCATTTTGTTGTGCAGGCAAGAGATTCAGGCTAAGGTTGGGCCAAGCTCAACTCGTGCTCACCACTCTGCTACTCGGCGTTTGCTGGCTCCCGTTGACTTATCACCATCCTCATCTCCCCTACTATCATCATCGCATGCCAGACCCGTTACGTCTATTAGATAGCGATGGTTTGCTTTGGTTTTATGGGGTTTAACGTCCCAAAGCGACTCAGGCTATGAGGGACGCTTAAGGTTAATACTGGCGCAGCATCAAGTGACTAGGGGCGTGTTGCTTTGTATAAATTCGGCATAGTGGCAGCCAAACAATAAAGTTTTAAGTTGGCCCTTGTGTGGCTGTGTGTGTGTGCTCTCCTGCTGTCCTAGTCACTTGCTGCTGCGCCAGTATTCCCTTAAGCATGTCTGACCGACTTGCCCAATCCTATACGCTTGTATGAGGGATACTGTTGTGGAGGGATCCGGATAATTTCGACCGCTTGATGTTCTTTAACCTGCAGTCGAAGATAAAGGAATTTCCCAATAATCTAAAGTAGCTTTATCTGGTACCTGCTCCATCTCCGTGTACAGCCTAACGTGATTTGAAGGTGATCACTTCAAGCTTAACTTATTTGTTCTAATATGCTCTAACAGGGCTTATTTTCTTAAGAATGCTGCAACGACTACCTTATTTTAGATAATTTACAGATTCTTTTGTCATGCGCCGTCACATTTGTTGTGGAACAAGTGACCTCCACGGCTGGAAAAACTGCTTGGTCTCTTTCAGCCGGAATGAACGTTACGACCTTCAGATCGCGCTAGACTGTGCAGACCGACGCGTTCTCATCTGCCGATCGCTCCGATGCCGCTAAGCCTTTCTTGAAGCAGCATTCATGACCTCCACACGGGCAGCGATCAGTCAGCGGTGCCCCCAGAACTTTTTGCAGAGAACCGGATGGTAGGCATTCATCAAAAGGGTACTCTTCGCATTCTAACCTAAACAAACAAAACAAAACTCAATTAGAGCCGGGCTGAGAGAAGACACGTGTAATACAATTAATGAACAAAGCATTAAACTTAATAAGAAAAATGAGAAAACTTACTATCGCATAGTGAACAATAGTGGTCAGTCTCGCTGTGTGCGGGTTCGCGACTCATGCGAACTGATGACCAGCACACAACGCAGTACGTTCATCAACATAAAACAGCACAGTCAGGCAGTCTTCCTTGTACAGCAGCTGCAGACGCCTCTGGGATTTTTTGGGAAGTTTTGTCGGGATGCGGATCAAAGTTCCGCGAGTTTCATTTCACACTCTCGGTGCACACTCAATATAATAAGTCCCCCACAGCCAGTTTTTCTTTCACCGCCGTGACATGACCGGCAAGATTAGACGCTTTGTGTAGCGTGTACAGTTAGCTCGTAATACTGAAGGGGATTTCATGCAAATATGCAGGACTTGAGTGTGCTGATCAAGATGTGTAGCTTTTTGATAACCGAAATTCTAGCGGTGGCACAGCTGCACCCCTCTTTCCCTCACATTGTGCCCCATTGCGAACGGCCATGGTAGCGATGTTGCCCTTATTGATGAATAACCTTACCTCATTATTTTTTATTTATTGTGTACCCTCGAGGACTTCGCTTGCCAAAGGTCTCAATTTAATAAGGAAGGAATATGAAGGCTGGTGACTCATAATGGAGCACAGCATGACAGTGGGGACTGAAGAAAATGTTATCGTTCGTCCCGCCGCTCATGTCCTTGGCTTGACCTTTACTCCTTGACATCTGCACAGGGCTGCCTAGTCCCACTGTTAGTCTCTTCGCTGGCTAAGCTTAGTTTCCACGAACCAACGGTGTTTGTTTCTTCCTGAAGGACGAAAACTCTCTTAGAGAGTGCCGTGGCGCCGTGTACCGTGCACTGCTCTCCTGCTTTGCAATGCATCTGTTCATTTATCACACTTATGGCCTTGTGATGCCGTTTATAGTCCGCCTGAGTCACTAAATGGACGTTTTCAGAGACAACGTGCCTCGACGCGGCAACGAGCGGTCGCAGAATAACACGGTGTGTTATCCGCAGCTAAAACCATAATTTCTTTTTTCAACCTCCAGAACCATGCAAAACGCGAAGTCATAGAAATACAGTACAAATCGAATACAGCCCAGTCGGTTTCGGTTTGTGCCAGCGGATGCAACGTTGTTACACTGCTCCCTCGAATCATATTAGAGCACTGGGTAAAGAAGTGGAGACAGTACCAGGTATTGGACGACACGAATTAATCTTTAAAAGTTGGAACTGTGGAGGAGTGTTCCAGCCAGCCTTCTACTTAGTAAGCAGTTTATCGACAATTTTATGAGCCTAATCTTTCTATCTGAACTACTAGTTGCACACACAACAGTATGAACTCATTTTTTTTTTGCCTATTCTCAGCGTAACTAACCACGATTACCAAAGATTCGCCTCATTCGGATCTAAATGGAGCTTGCACCGAGTTTTGGCTGTCCAGATCAACCGTTGATGCACAAATGAACCCACGTGGCAGGAGCACAAATAACGTAACGATCTTACAGCGATCACTCATGATCACAAATCTGTAACGCAGAAACTCGATAACACGAAAAAATAAACACAATAACGCGACCTGTGTCTTTTGAAACCCAAAAATTCTTTTGAGCACCTCTTGCTCCCGCAGTTAGAGGAGACACGTGATTCCCTTTGCGGCACAAAATCATCGCTAGCGGCGTTCGTTCACTTCTGAAGCTCGCGCCCATTACCGTTAAGTCGAGTTTGCTCTCTAACATGCCCCCCCCCCCCCTTCCCTCTTCCGGTCGCCCGGTGTTATCCCTGCCATTTTCGATTCCGTGGCTCGTTAGGATGTTCTAAGTGAAGTGTCGTCTTTTTCTTTCCTGTACTTAATTTGAGCACTGGCGTCTTGGCGAGCTCTGGCAGTGCTCGCCATTATATGCTTTCCATTTGAAGGGAAAATATGGGCAACCTGTTCATTAGCTGAGTTTACCTCACAAACATGCTCCAAACCATTATCTTAATACCTAGCATTGGAATCTCGGTGCGGAAAAAAAATTGGCAGTGACTTAGTTCGGCTACACCAGGATATACGTAGCGATAGGTACGTTTTCCGGGCTGAGCTTGTTGTGGTCACGGTATGTTTAGCAATGACAGATATATAGCCTCCATCTCGACGGCTATGCGCCGTCTTCCATAGGCGACATCTCGGGTGGCTATTCGCTGTCTTCCAGAGGCTCCATCTCGACGGCTATGCGCCGTCTATTACGCTCGGCAGTCTGGCATCTCCTTGGCAAGCCGTCCCTCTCTCTGTTCGGGCGTCTCCGCTGCTCTTTTCGCCTTCTTACGCTCATTCTCTCTTTGTTGAGTAGCCAAGTGCCAGGCGAGAATCTCAGGATCGGAAGAGGTATTCTTCTCTTGTCTATACTGCCGTTCCCCAGCGGCTGGACTCTCCTTCTCTGCATCCGTGTCAAACGTTGTGATACAGCCGCCCATTACATCTCCGCCTTTTATACACAATGCTGCACATGCGATGCGCGGTTCGGGTGATAGAGCGGCGTGCAGCGAGGCGGCGACGAAGCGCGCGGGGCGCTTCGTTCCGAGGGTGGAGCGGCCGCACTGCCGCGGCGACGCCGATGCGCACGCCGCACGGGCTGCTCCTCTCCGGTTGCCATGGTGACGGCGCATGCGCACAACTGGCCTCTCCCAGCCACCGCGAAATGCTCGACTGGTAGCCCAGTGTAGCTCTCGCTACAAAACTTGGAGGATGCGATACCGTTATCGGGCCGCCGCCGCTTATCGGCAGCCGCGCGCGGGGAGGGAAGGGGGGGGGGGTGCCTGTTCAGCACGTTAACGGAACAGCTGCGCAAGATCTCCGCCGCTGTGCTCCTGGGATTTTTCACCACGAAACGACGCGACGGAGCCGCGGAAGCTAGACTATGGCGACGCTACCTTTCCCGCCTCACGAACTCCTTAGCGCTCTCACGTTAAAAGCGTCCGTCGGCGGTGTTCTCTGAACCTTCCAAGAAGCACCCGTTGGCAGGTGGCAGATTGGCCGGAAGGTGGCTGGAAGGTGGACACCACGGGAAAAGCCCAGAGGGCAGCTACCGTGGACTGAGGAGGTTCTGACACGGGCGGAGGAATGCGCATCCTGAGGGTGGTTGCCTCAGGAACAACCCGGCCAGTGGAAGGTAGAGGGTGAGGAGGAGCGTAACCTGAGAAAAAGAGCGGAGGTTTGAAAGCGGTGCGCGCGCGTGGGATGGCACTCTTCAGCTTAACTGGTTGTGTGCGTGAATTTTTTGATGGTTTAATGTCGTTGTCCTGTGCTTGTGAGCGGGACGTTCAGTGAGCTGCGAGCTGAGCAGAAACGGATTCGGAGAGCGTGCCAGTGACAGACAGATTTTTACATCCAGGTGGATGTAAACAAGTGTGTGCGACGTGCCGTGTTATGTAAAGTGGAATGAACATCTAGTTATATGCACTTCCATCAAATCGGCGCATCGATGGCCTGTAAATGTTTTCTTCTGCCTACTTCTTTCTCATAGTCTGCATCGGTGCTCACTTGTCCCAATCAGGTGGGCTACCTTACAACTTCCCATATCCAAACAACTATCCTGGTCCTTTCACAAACTCAATTTTTTTGCTACATAAAATTTGTTCTGCCGTGATACTTGCCCATTCATGCATTGAAGTGGCTACTTATGAATGGGATGCTACTAGCACAGAAGAGGTTGCTCAGGCGCCCCATTAAATACCGATTCTAGGCTACCTCCCACCATACCACTCTGTATGTTCCTTTTATACTTGCCATAGATAAAAGTGGACAGACCGTGTTCCCTCAATACCACGTTGCCTAACCCACCATCTCACCGTGACAGATACCCATCCGAAAGGAGATTTTCGCTTTTTGCCGTTCAAAGATATACGTTGCCTTATTTTATTCACTTATCTGAAAAATATTTGGCCATCTCACATCATTCTTATTTGCGCCATGTTCAAGAGCCAGCGTGCAGTGTAAAATAAAAAAGAAAAGTTCTAAACAATGCGGCAACACAGGGGAACTACAGATCCTAAGTTTACCGTATTGGGGAGGATAACTTGCACTTAATGAGAACTTAATTTAGCTACCTCACTTCCAGAATTACCGGGCTGCCAAAAAAGGCAGAACTGTCCAATTAACGACTGTCTCATTTACATACTAGTTTCCGCATTCCGAACATAATATGCAGCTAGCGAGGCGGGCGCGAAGCGTTAGAGAAATCACAAGATAGAGCACCTGCTTCTATTAAATCAGGAGCGTTTAATGAACTCGTCGCCACGCGGAGCGTATAACGAACTCGCTGTTCACTGAAACTAAGAGCTCCTTAGCTGAGAACAGAAAATAAAACATGTGACCCTACTCGAGCTACCCTTAGAGCTCCTGTGTTGGTTTTGTTCTTTGCGCGCGTCAGTGTTTTTGCATAAGACCGGAGCGAGGAGGGTAACGTGATGTCATAAAAGAAACGTACGGTGCTCGAAAGCTGATTGGTATTTTTCTGTACACGCTTGCTGATGTTTCATGCGAAATGATGTGCTTTTTGTGCGAAGAACTAGTGGCACTAGTGGAGCCATTCCTAACCAGGTTTGTCCCCTGCGCCCGCAGCGCCGATCGAGGATATGAAGTTTTGGACCAAGGCAGATATTGGTCTTCGATAGCCGGCCAGCTCGTTTAGTCGACATAACCTGCTCGAGAGTCCTCTGACGGTTACTCAACTTTTCCGCTCTATAAGCTTCATTCCAACTGGGCTAGGCTGCTTGGGCCTGTCAAAGTGATTAGTGCTCCTCCTAGATTTCGTCGCCTCTTGCTCTAGTTTGAGCAGAAGGTATTATTCCGGAGAGGTTTTTGAGAGCAGCGAAAAGAAAAGCGATTCAAGATTGACCCAGGCGTTGATTAGATGTTTATTGCGAAATACAGGGTGTTCAAAATTAAACTTTACAGATCTCTTAAAATAAGGCGCTGAAAGGTGGGTGAAAACCACCTCTGCAAATGCGCTATCTGGTCAGGGCGACACAAAATCAGACAAGAATTATCACCTTGAGATACCTAATGAAATTAGACTAATGAACCTTCAGTGACTGCAGTAAGGGGGCATATGCTTATATTAAAAACTCAGAGGTCGTCCTATCCCTACACAATAATTCTATTTGGCAGAGTGCTCATATCACGCATCTGTTGCGGAATATTTTCAGCGAAATTTTCTGCTCAATCCATGTAATTACGCATGCAAGGTGGTGACGATCGGCGCTAATATACTCTCGGCTTGTCGCGACGTTTTATCGGCCAGTGGTGTTGAGCGACTGGTGGAAGTGATAACTGTTTTCCGTTCGCCCCCGCCTATCGAAAGTAAAGAAAGGCTGACGCAACAGCTGCGTCACGAGAGGGAGGAGTCTCGCTTGGACTGTCGTTGCCTCGCATGCGTAATTGCGCGAAATCAGTAGAAGCTTCAGGGGCGAATATCTAGGTACACGAGTGTGCTAGAATTCGACCAAATGGGGTAATCTAGAAATAAGACCACCTCTACGTTTCCAATTTCTACATTTGCGTTAGCCACAGTAGCTAAATACTTCATTAAGTGTGTAGCACCCTCTCTTGGGCGGTGCCGACAACCCGGCTAGCGCGCGCCACCCTGCGAAGAGAATGAAGACGGCACCTGGTCGTGGCTCGTGCAGCCACGGCTGGCAGTTCTGTTCTGGTGTCGGCTTGTAGCTGTGGTCTCGTTTCCTTCGCTCCTGAGGCGTTAAGCCTACATTGGTGACCAAGGACGAGCAATGACCGATCCCGCAACATCCACGCAGCAGGATTCGCGTCCGCAGGACGTCTCTTCGCTGCAGGTTCGCCTTCCACCTTTCTGGCCCCAGAACCCGCAAGTTTGGTTCCACCAGGTTGAGGCGCAATTTTGCCTAGCCCGCATCACGTCGGAGACGACGCGCTACTACCATGTTGCCTCAAGCCTGCCTCCTGACGTTGCCGGTGAGCTCTCCGACGTTCTCTCCGCCCCCATGGGTGCTACACCATATCAGAACCTGAAAACCAAGGTGCTGGAGAGATATATGCCGTCGGACCGCACCCGCCTCCAGCAGCTCCTTACCGGGGAAGACCTTGGCGACCGGCGCCCCTCCCAGCTTCTGCGACGCATGCAACAGCTTCTCGGGGAGCGCGACATCCCCAACCACTCAGCGTTGCTTCGAGAGCTTTTCCTCCAACGCTTTCTCCAGCGCATCCGCCTCGTCCTTGTGGCGGTCGGTGACGTCACCCTCGACCGCCTGGCTGAGCTCGCAGATAACGTTCATGAGGCCACCTCCCCGTCCGTCACTGCTGTTTTTCCGCCAAGAGACCCAGCGATTTCGCGCCTTGAGGCCCGTCTCGAGGAGCTTGCCGTCTCAGTCGCCGCACTCCGGAGCCGACCTCTGGAGACCCGTCCGTCTCGTCTTGATCATCGCGCTCTTTCGCGCTCACGTCAAGCTCAGAGTCCTAGCCCTACATCTCTCTGCTGGCACCACAGGCGTTTTCGCCACCGGGCCACGAAGTGTACACCGCCCTGTTCGTGGCCGGGAAACACCCACCGGGATCACTAACGGCGGCGTGTGGTTCCCCCAGTCATTCGAGCCGCCTGTTCATGGTCACTGACAAGTTCTCCGGCACCCGGTTTCTTATCGACACGGGCGCGGAAATCAGCGTGGTTCCACCGACTAAGGCAGATCGTTCCAAGCCATCAGGACTGTCGCTCCGTGCTGCCAACGCCTCGTCTATACCCACGCATGGGCTACGATCTCTCACCCTCGACTTCGGCCTACGCCGCACTTTTCGATGGGTCTTCGTCATCGCAGATGTGGTTCGCCCGATCATCGGCTCAGACTTCCTCTCCTACTTCGACTTAGACGCCAGCGTGCGGCATCGTCGCCTTACCGACGGTCTGACTCATCTCTCCATCTCGGGAGTCTCGTCCGATCTTGCTCCCATGGGCATTCGCACGCTGATACCTTCCTCTCAGTTCGAAAAAGTGTTGGCGGATTTCCCGGAGCTCAAGAAGCCATGCAACCTCACTCAGGCGACTAAACATACTGTGACACACCACATCGTCACCCGGGGTCCACCCGCCGCTGCTCGGCCGCGCCGCTTGTTTGGAGACCGTCTAACTATAGCCAAACGTGAGTTTGACCACATGCTGGAGCTCGGCATTATACACCCGTCGTCCAGCACGTGGGCGCCTCCGCTGCATCTAGTGCCAAAGCGTGATCCCGGTGAATGGCGTCCCTGCGGCGACTATCGGGCGTTGAATGCCAACACTGTCCACGACAGCTATCCGCTGCCCCACATCCAGGACTTTACATCGCGCCTCGCCGGCTGCGCCATTTTTAGCAAAGTTGACCTGGTTAAGGCGTATTACCAAATTCCCATTGAACCCGCTGACATACCTAAGACTGCCATCACGACGCCCTTTGGTTTGTTTGAGTACGTCCGGATGCCTTTTGGACTACGCAATTCGGCTCAAACCTTCCAGCGGTTCATGGCTGAGGTCACGCGGGGCCTACCGAGTGTTTTCGCGTACCTTGACGATGTCCTCATCGCCAGCCCTACACCTCTTGATCATGAGCAAGACCTACGTGCTTTGTTCAAGCGTCTACAGCACTACGGCCTGGTTGTGAATGCCTCCAAGTGTGTTTTCGGTGCTTCTGAGCTCGAGTTTTTGGGTCATCACATATCCTCAGTGGGTATCCACCCTCTCGCGTCCCACGTCCAGACCATCGAGAATTTTCCCATGCCCACAACCCTGCGCCTCCTGCGACAATTCCTGGGGCTGGTGAATTTCTCCCGCTGCTTTATCCCGCACTGTGTGGAGCTACTTCGCCCGCTCACCGACCTCCTCCGTTCAACCGCTGGCCCGTCCTCCGCAATCTCTTGGTCATCAGAAGCCTAGGCCGCCTTTACTGCCGCGAAGCAAGCAGTCGCTAACGCCGTGCTTCTAGTCCATCCGCGCAACGACGCCCCTACGAGATTGATGGTGGATGACTCCAGCGTGGCCATCGGAGCCGTCTTACAGCAGTACATTAACTCCGAGTGGAGACCATTGTCTTTTTACTCTCGGAAGCTACTTCCTGCTGAAACCCGCTACAGCGTCTTCGGTCGAGAGCTCCTAGCCATCTACTCCGCTATCCAGCACTTTCGGCATTTTGTAGAAGGATGCAAGTTTCACGTGCTAACCGATCATAAACCGCTGGCATATGTGTTCCGGACCAATTTATCGAAGTACGTGTCAGGTGAACTCCGTCAGCTCGCTTATATCTCGGAGTTTACTACCGACATCCGGCATGTGAAAGGTGCAGCCAACACCGCCGCTGACGCCCTCTCTCGTATAGTCGCGGTAGACGCTCCATCTTCCACCGTCGACTGGGCCGCATTCTCTTCTGCCCAGCAGAATGACGATGAGCTCGCCGCTTTTCGAGCGAACCCTCGTTCTCTCCGATTACGGCTTGTGCAACATCCTTGCTCGCCTGAGCCCTTGTGGTGCGATGTTTCAACGGACTTTCCTCGCCCTTTTGTTCCGACTTTACTACGTCGCCCTATCTTCCATTCTCTCCATGACATATGCCATGCTGGCATTCGGGCTACTCAGCGCCACCTCACTCAGCGCTATGTTTGGCCCGGAATCAACGCTGATGTGCGTACTTGGACGTGCCGGTGCCTACCCTGTCAGTCGACCAAGATCTGTCGACATACCAAGACACCTTCTCAAGCCTTTCTACCCCCTGGCCGTCGTTTCGACCATGTTCATCTCGACATTGTGGGCCCTCTACCCACCTCTGGAGGCTACCGCTATATCTTGACCATAGTCGATCGCTTCACTCGCTGGCCGGAGGCAGTCCCCATTCCTGACATCACCGCAGAGACTGTTTCGCGTGCCTTCATTTCTGCGTGGGTATCTCGATTTGGTTGTCCTGGCACTGTGACAACCGACCGTGGACGCCAGTTTGAGTCCTCCCTGCTTGCTTCCCTTAATAATATTCTCGGCGCCAGGCATTGCCGTACCACTGCATATCACCCGTGTGCTAACGGCATGGGGGAACGCCTTCACCGCCAATTGAAGACCGCGTTCGCTGCCCGCCTCAATTGCGCCTCCTGGGTCGACTCCTTGCCCCTTGTGCTGCTTGGTCTAAGGGCCGTCATCCGAGAAGACTTACAGTGCTCGGCTGCAGAGCTCGTGTATGGAAGTGCTTTGCGTCTTCCAGGCGACTTATTTATATCACAGCAGCTTCCAGCCCAGCCCCAAGAATTCCTCCAACGCCTGCTGGACTGCGTTAAAGACCTCCAGCCTACTCCCCCACGTCCATCCCGCCACCATACCATTTTCGTACACCCCGACCTGGCCACTTCGACCCACGTTTTTGTGCGCCGCGACGCTGTCCGAGCTCCACTCACACCGGCTTACGACGGACCTTTCCGCGTTCTCCGCCGCACCCCGAAAACCGCCACCATCCTCCAAAACGGCCGCGAAGAGACCGTCAGTCTAGACCACCTTAAACCGGCTTACATGGAGACCGCCCTGGAACGACTCCCAGCGCCGCCTGACCTAGTGCTCGAGTGCCATCGCCGGCCGTCCGTCCGTTTCGACTTCCAGTCTAGGCGGGGGGCCCTGTAGGGCCCCCCGCCTAGACTGGAAGACACCGCCTAGACGGGCGGCGCCGACAACCCGGCTAGCGCGCGCCACCCTGCGAAGAGAATAAAGACGGCACCTGGTCGTGGCTCGTGCAGCCACGGCTGGCAGTTCTGTTCTGGTGTCGGCTCGTAGCTGTGGTCTCGTTTCCTTCGCTCCTGAGGCGTTAAGCCTACAAGTGTTGACGGTGGCAATTGTCAGCTCACTTTGTGCCTTTCTGGCCACATAACTTTTGTGCAGATCTCGAGGTAGATTTCCCCTACCTCTCAGTGCCTAAGTTTAAGAAATCATTAATGCTAATTTTTATCTCCATGTACATTTGCTGAATCGTATAGCGCGAAGCGCTACTAAATTTTCAGAGGAAAATTCTGCCCAACGCATACTACAATAGTTTTTATCATTCGTATTGCGTAATTTAGGTCAATGTGCACAAGCCTAAATTTGTTGTAGCTTTGTTGTAATGAACAATGTATATAGGATATTGTTTCATGCAATATGGTTAAGGGCTCGTTTTATAGCACTTTTCGAGAATACTCTGCCAACCCGATAGCTGCTTAAGCGGCAGGGTCATGTCATTCAATTCGAAACAACAGTAGTTACTTAATCAGTAGAACATACCGGATGATTGTCGGAGCTTCACAGTTTATGCACCAAAACGACAATGGAGCAATTTTTTTTAAACTTGTATAACGAGAGGTTTTTGCGGCTGATTTTACGGACATTTATGGGTGCTCCTCGATGCACGAGTTCAAAGCAATACGGAGAACCTTTGTTGTATCCTGCAAATCTATTGGACAGTGAAAAACCTTTAATATGACCCGCATGAAATTTCTCTCAATTACCGGACAACAGCTTACCATCAGCCTGCCCAGTCGGCCTCAGCGCAAGCTTAAGTAAACGACAACAATCTTCCGATTGAAATTAAGTGCTGGTCGCCATGTCACACGCGGGAAGCATTCTTCACAAGGAGCACTAATCCTCCAGCGAGTGTGCCGAACCCGCATCTTAGGCCCGAGTGATCATAGGTGATTCTGGCATTAGCATAATTCCGGCACCACCTCAGGATAGTGAGGGTTCTGTAGTTCCTCGGGGATTCGCTTAGCCCACAAATACCGCTTGTACTGTAGAGCAGTACTCATTGTCGCGATGGCGTTCTGCAGCTATTCACAGTTTTCTGATTTTGTCTTCAAATCACGCAATCATTTCTCATACACGAGCCTTAAACTTGATTGCGGTTGCTTTGAAATGCATTCGTACAGAATTAAAAAAGTTTACCATGATCTTCCCCATGACGAGTGGCGTTTTTTTTTCTTGATCAACGCCAAGACTATTGCGCTCCACGGCAGATGAATGACAAGATTACCACGAAATGTTTATTTTAATGCAGGTAATGCTGGAAAATGATGTTTCAGATAGCCGCGGGACCGGAGGAACGTATGCGGTAAGTGTAAAGGCGTATCAATTATTCATTTCTATTCCTATCTCTGCCGTCCATCTTTATTTTTTCTTTCATGGCGCTGTTGTAGAGCGGACATGTAGCGAAATCCCCATGCATTTTTTTCTCCGCAGCCTGATCTAACTGCGGACTAGACCGCCCACTAAAGAGCAGCCATACATTTCGTGCCTTTCATTATGCTCTACATTAAGGTGCAGTACTTTCCGGCCTTCACCGTTTGGTGCAGAAGAGCAGCGACAACATATTAAGCAAACAGCGGCTAAATAGGGAGCGGAAAACCAAAGCAGCGTAAACAAAACGACGACGACAGAGAAAGAAAAACAAAAACACGTGCTGACTACTAGGAACTGAGGCGCGGTGTATTAGCGTCAAAATAGCCGTTGGAGCAGCGATGATTGATGTCTCACACATCGAAACCGTTTAACTGGGCTCTTAATTCGTCTGTGCCTCTGCAATTACTTTTGTTTCTTTAATTGAATCCTGTATTTTAGGCGGATGAAACAGAATGTTCTTTACGAAATATTTAATGTTAAATCCTGCTGGAGCAAGGAGCAAAGCTCGAAAAGTAAAGCGGGTGATGATTTTATATGACTTCACCCTTAATTTCTCAGAATTCAGCCTTGCTGCGGTCTCAGGATACTTCGAGCCGCTTTGAGCAGCGATGCAAGATAGAATAAATATTTGAATGAATCATACAATGGTAGCTCAATCCTGGATGAGAGCTATACAAAAGAGGGGAAGTCATGCGAAGTGAGCACCACGATGTCTAGAATGTGTGCCGAGGTTCCCGTTGGACGGGCACTTTTTTATGAAATGGAAAAGAAAACGAATGTGAAGCTTTAATTTGTTTGTCTGGGCGTTTCGATGAAAGTAAAATAGCCACATAGCAATGAATGCAATGGGGTGCGGAGGAATTGAAAAAGTCTGAGCCATAGCAAGTTGCAAACGTAACCAACAAATCCTTTGCACACACAGGCAGATCTTTCTTTGCACACACAGGCAGTCTTTCGCGGAGACGCGCTCACCCATTCAAAAGTTCACTAAATTACTGAGGGGTATCAGAGGAGCTCTTACACAAACCCTGTTTCAAGCACTGCACTGAAAAATATAAGCGATAGCAACCAAGTCTTGGGACAGCTCCTATCATGACGCTCGGTTACGCTTCAGTCTGAAGTTTCTGCAGAAGTTTATTTCTGTTTATTCTCGATGGTGACGGAAGCTCATGTACAAACGTCAACTTTGGCAACTTTCTTCGAGACGCAAATCCACATTCTAAATCGGGCTGTGCGGTAGTACGCGTCTGAACACATAAGAGTAGTTCAGGCCGGTTCTGCGCAGATGAATCCGACCGAAGAAAAGAAGGTTCCGCTAGTGTAAAAGTAGTTCCTCATTGATGTCACTTTGAGAAGATTGCTGCTTATGTAAGCGTTCGTTGAAGTTGGCTTGGTTTCGTATCCGTATGTTGCCAAAGTTCTTGCACATGAGTCATACGGTGCGCTTTGTAATTCCCCAGTGCGAATACACATGGCGTTCCTAAAACTAAGCGAAAGAGAAAGAACACCCGAGGCAGAGATTAGAGCACTCTCCAGTAAGCTGTCTTTGCCCCGAGGCAGCATCCGGCAATATCTTTCTGCTTTGTACGCCCTGTTGTGAGCAATAGACGGAACGCTGGTCTCCGCTCGTCTGTGTTGTAATGCCACGTGCCCTGAGAACAAATATATGAAATGAAGCTGTTTGTCTGGATTCTCTGGAGCTTCAGGCTAGTCGATTACCCCGATGAAATGCGGGACATATGTGCGCTCTGTGGCGAGGAGCGGCATTGTTTGCGAAGTGTCGTGCGTTCGGATACGTCAGCATGCATTAAATACAGCACGGTCCCTGAAGTTCTTGTACAACCTCTTGCAGAGTCCCGAAAGAACTTGCGTAGTATCGCCCTGCCAAGATCCAACTGAGGTTATTTAGGAGAAAAAAAAAAGACTTCCGCACACACATGCGGAACGCTCTTTCAGACTGCTGGAAAAGTAGATTCCCTCTGATTGCCCGCAAAAGCGACTGTTTTAGAGAGATGCTAGCTTCTTCTTCGCAGGGGTACGTCAACACCCTGCTTCCTACACACGTCGTAGGAGGGCGTTGCCACAGAGTGTAAGATCATCGATGACCGGACCTCAGAGAACCTAGATATTCTTAACACAACGTAATTTTTTTTTTCAGCGTAGCTGCGATGATCCAAAGGTCTCATGTAGTGGCCAGTGCCAGTTCTAGCAATAAAAAAGAAACCATTCAATGACGTAACAAAAAAATATTGCAGCGTAAAATCATAAACAATAGACAACTTTAAATATTCCGGTGCCTTTCCGAAGGATGACAAACGAAAGCACCCCTTATTGGCTACCACCATAGGATGTGCCGTATGCATTCAAGAAGAAAGACATGCTCATAAAGCATACACTCGAGGCATGGCCATTTGTCTCTTGCTATTTCATTCCTTGCTACGTGCAAACTCGTGATTTTCTGTGTGTCCTATTCGGTGCCCAGAACGTTCATGACACCAAACTTTGCATTAGTGGCTGCCCTTTCAAGTTCTTTTTTAAGCCGACCAGTAAATTGTAGTTTGAAAGTAAACAATCCCCGGTAATAGAATCGCTTACATTTCGTCGATCGCGGACCACGCTAATCTCTTGGGCCACTACCGATTTCGTCACTCGTTCCAGAAGCAGATCTTCGCCCGATAATCAGCCCTTTATTTATATCTGCTTAGAGAAATTTCATTCCGCTACTACCTTCTCAAAGGAAGAAAATTTCTGTATACACATGGAAAGTACGAAAGCCTGTTTACCGAAGTTATCGATTGATGACTCAGTCTCTCGCATCAACAACATCCAAAGACCACGAAAGCGCTGAAGCGATGAATATGCGACTCTTGGATGATCTGTCAGAGTATCCGGGGACCAAAACAACACAGAGTCAGCACATCTGGTTAGTTCAATGCAGCAGTAACTAAACAGCAATGAGACTCATAAGAAAACACCAGATCAAACGCAGCCACGGGATGCTGTTCCTGCGTAGAGCTGAATTAGCGAGGCAAAGTTAGGCAATGGCTCTCCTGCATAATTTATTATTGGTTTTATTTATTGAATACCTCCATCGTCTTCGTAGCATTGCAGAAGTGGTGAAACAATGTTCAAACACTTAAGTGCCTACATCAACAAAGTAACAGCATACTTACCTACACACATTGCGCTAAATCAAGCTCTCAATGCGTGTGCAAGCCCATTATTTCATGTAAGTACAACAAGTTCAGTCGACAGGGCATTTTACAAGCGTACTAACAAAAAGCGAGTGACAAAAACCATCCCTCCTAAAAGAAAGCCTGCTTTTGAACCGTGGTGTTCTCGCTCCGAAATGTATATGCGTAGTTTCACGTATTTATCACCATTTATACAGATTCAGAAGTAAATATTGTGAGAGAACTTGAGGCAAATGTGTTATAGATGATCCTCTTCATCAGGCCATCGAAGTACACTTTTTGTATTAGTTATATCTAAGTGTCGGTCCTAATTTCAGTTAAAAACAAACTGCCTCGATTCACAATTTTTTCCCCATAATAATATTGTCCCGTAGTCGTGAAGGCAGCCAGGCAGACAGAGAAGAGGTCTTCCAAAAGAAACTGGCTATTGTGGTGACTCGCGCCAAAGAAAACTGAATGACTCGGCGGCGACGATAGGTAACAGCGGTCGTCGAACAGAATGCCCGCCGCTGTCGGCTGTGCTCAACTGAAAGCTGAGAAAGAACTTTCAAGATGCAGTGTGCAAAGTAAAGTGCAAAGTAGCGTTGAATCGGTTCCGCCTGTCGGCCACCATTCGAGATTAATCTGGTCGCATCTTGCATTACAGACAATGTGAAAAGGCCGCGTGCTGGCGATATTCATCATGAACGAATTAACAATACAAGGCTTTGCAGCAGTACGTTATTTTGTTCACGGGCCCCAGTAAACGTAGGCGTGCTCAAGTACTGGTCGCACGCATGGGAAAAATAAATTATGTTCCAGGTCACTTCAGAAATGCTTCATATTTCGCCCTAAAAAAACTGTGAAGAGATGCCGTCTTGTTTGCAATATTGTTTATACAACTTGCTCACCGTAAGTCTGCGGTCAGGTATACAACTAAATGTTTATTCTGCGTGCTCTGTCTAAAGCAACATTTTTTACCATGCATCCATGCATGATGAGACTGCTTTCGTCTAAATATCTTGCGTACACAAATTTTAGCGCTGCTCGTAAATCCCTAACGTACGCAGCACGACAATAGAGTGCCTCAATGTGTTGGCAAGCATTCAAAACCTTCTAAACATTGGTGACCTTGTACACACGTGTAGTCAAGCCTCAATGTTGGCAAAATAAAACTGGCACTTCTAGTGATGTTCGCGCTCGTGGTAGCTGAGGAATAGCGAGCGCAATGCCAAAGCTGCGCTCGGTGAGAGGTAATTTGTAACTGTTTTTTTTTCAGAAAGTGAAGAAATTCGACCAAGACACGAATGAGATTGCCAATGACGAATAATATTGACAGAAGGTCGAATTATAATAGCTATATTAAACTTTGCAGAAGCCAGGCGTCGAATTCTATGGCGCTGTTTCTTTGGAACTAAGCACGGCTTCCGGCGACCTTCAGTAATAATCGGCAGTCGTCCTTGGGACGCCCAAGAGCTTTTTAATTTATGTGGTTATTCCCCTTTATCCTGATTGTAGTGCTCAAACGTATATGCAGCAGCTGATGTCTCAGGCTGATGGTAATTTTTCATAGCAATTAATACAATTGCAGAAACGCCCGCAATTGGTGGCACATTACTTGCAAATTGAATTCAAGGGCGACCAGCTCCTTAAAGGGAATAACGCCGAGTAAATGCCAACACCGTCACTACTGACAGTTCTTCGCTCTTACTGTCTGTGCTCGGTTTCACAATCTACTCGTGCCGAAAATCATGCACAGCTAGCGGCGGAACATAATCGACCGAATTTACCAAAGCATTCCAGGAGTTATTATGACGGTGTTTGAACTGATTAGCGCACTGGGTTTAGTGCACAGGGTTACTGCCACTGTCGAAGTGACGAGCAAGCCTGAAGCTAACACTTACCAGCGAGATTGTCCCAGAGTTGGGTCTCTGAATTGTGGGTGTGAACTGTCGCTTCTACCAAAATAACTTCTTGTGAGAATGCTTCTCGAGATACTTTATTTCGGTCTATCGAAAAGTAGCAACGCATCTCATGGCGTTCGAAAATTCACTGAGTGTATGTGTAATCGTCGATTACAGCCGTGTTGACGCAACATTAAATTTCTGACAATAGATGTTTGGCACCGCAACCATTCGAAAGCAAGACCCAAGGCTTTGCTTCAAAAGCAATTTCAGGCTACACAGGTTATATGCACAAATAGTACGAAGCTAGAACACCGCTGTCTGAAATAGTCCTAAGTTTGTGAAAACCTCAGAGAATTGTTTAGCATCAACGAGCGGTCAAGTGAAAGCTTTTTGTTTCTCGAAGGTACGTGTTCTCAACATTAGACGTCTGTCTTGACCGTTCACCCAGCTATACGTTGACGCGCCGCAGAATACTTCGAGCAGCCATAGTCGGTACAGCATAGCGAGCAAGTGCTCGCAAGAATGCGTACTTTTGGTGCTGCGTTTACGTGCTTTAAAGAATGAAACAACGTTCATAATGAAGCAGCTAGTAGTTCGGAAGATATTATACTACACTGCAATTGAAACTTTTGAAACATCTGCAAGAGCATTTTATGATGAACTGCTTAGAACCGCCAGGATTAAACCACGCTCCTCCTCGTTGCTGACGCCCGCTAATCTTAATAGAAAAGCCGCCCACCAAAAATATTAAAGCATTTTAGAAGCCATCGGCTTACATTAGGTTGCGCAAACGAGAACAGGACTACAATCAGGGAGGCCAACAAACGACTAGATTTAGATTATCATGGCATCCTACATTCGAGTGAGGTCTCCTTGAGTTATTTTTCCTTGCCCTGTTTCTTGTGTTTGTGAGTTCTTGAGTAGGTTGCTCTCGGTTGAAGGTAGTGCGCCTTACTTCAAACAGTGTAAAGATGTGTAAGAAAAAAAGTAATACCTAAATGTTCGAAAGATGCCTACGAGTGGCATAATTTATATAACGGCAGCTGATACTGGGGGCGTTTATTCTTCCTCTGCGAGGCGTGATTGGTCGAAATTTCCGGAGCCATGCACTGCGGTGCCCTCATAGCCTTAGTCACCTTAGTACTATAAACCCGCATAAACTAAACCTATCAAAACACACTAAGGCAGAATTATGTATATTTATAGGAGAAGCCCTGTAATTTAATTAAGAGAATACGTGAGAGATTTAGGAATTTCTCAGGCTCTGCAAGGAGATAAAAATCACTGACATGCTATTTCTTCAAGTGCACTTATTTTTGAATGAAGACGGCATAGGATGCGGCAGAGGGCAGAAATGTCCGTCGAAAGCATGGGTAGCAATTAAAAAAAAAGCAGCTCAAATGCGAATAGAAACGTTTGACTTGCCAAAGGTAGACATGCATTAT
>JARKHS020031647.1:72500-78252 GCA_030143305.2 Amblyomma americanum | reverse complement strand
GCGAGAGCTACACTGGGCCAGTGTTGCCACGACACATAAAAAAATAGTAGTAGATTTTTTCGCGAAAAATCAGTAGAAATCAGTAGATTTTTAATTTAAATTTTTGTACTCAGTTTATGAGCCCACGAATTCAGCGCTTATATTAGTACTCTGCTGTTGTATTGTAGCTTCTAAGAAATAGTACAAAAATTGGCCACGAGATTCTTGGCAATACTTTTGAAAAACCCGGGGATCCAGAGAGCCATTGTCAAGCACGAAGTGAAAAACAGTGAAGCCCTCTGATGGCATATTCAAAGGCGTTAGATGGTAGTTAGTACCTGAAATCTTTAGAGTATAGTATCTTCCAGACAGGGGTGATTGGGAGATCGCTGGGCGAGGCCTCCGTGCTGCAGTGGACATAAATATAGGTTGATCACGATGACGACGATCCAGAAATAAGAAAACATGAGTCCCTTATAGCTTACGCAAATAAACTTTATTGCGCGTGAACAGGCAACTTCAAAACGGCCATGTATATGACTAGATATGCTGTGAAATTCCACAAGTGGCTGTGCCAGCAAAGCCGCATTAAATACTCTCATGCTTAACCTTGTGCCAGTCGTCCATTCTCCTTATCAGTGGCCTGTCAATGTTGAAGCTGTGACATGCTGAAGACGTCATCAGGCGTTTCGTGTGCAGAAGGCCACAGATAGTCTCCGTGCATAGCTTGTTCCGGAGTTTTGTCTTCAGGTTGTTTACAGCAGAAAATACCCGCTCAACTGCTGCACTGGAATGCGGTAAGCACAGTATAGCCGTCACAAACTCGGTCAATGCAGGAAAAGCGGCGCTTCCATCACAATGTTTTTGAGAAAACACGACTCCCCAGAACTCGTGCAACGAGGTATCTTCGCTTGTAGGGATATCAGCGTTTCTTAAGTATCGCCATTCGGTATCCAAAGATTGCAAGCCTTTGCCGGAGACTAAATTCGGAAAGGCTTGCGCCAGTGGTGCAATTGACGCTGCCTTCCCCGTCACGGACACAGTAGGATCTAGGAGTTCGAGATGTTTTAAAACCGGATCTTGAAAAGGGATACGCTTCAGAATTTGGTCGACACTCTCAATGTAAAAATCAAGGCACCTTAAGCGGAAGAATTGACGTTGCTCAGTGGTAACTGAACATTCTCCGGATGACAAGAATGCAGTTGCTTGACCGCCGACGTACATGTCTTCCAAAGACACAAAGCATTTGGGGTTCTTGAATTCAACTTTTGCCACCTCAACTCCCTGTGTGCAGGATCGCTTGAGATAACAATCCATAATTGTCCTCACGCAGGCTTCTGCACTTCTCAAGAGCTTGTGCAACTGTGGAGCATCACTTTGCATTTGTTTGTTCAAATTGTTAAAGAGAGGCAGAACGAAGCTGAGGAACATCAAAAACAACTTGTTCAGAGGATCCTGTAGCCTCCGGTAGATTGTTTCCGTTGCCAAAAGCCTGTCTGTGGAAACCGCAGATGCAAAGTATGCCTCTAGGGCATCATACTGCTCTAGAAAGCGGTCGACTGCAGCAAGCAATGAGAGCCACCTTGTTTGACTTGGATGAAGAAGTTTGTGCGGCTTTAGTTCAAGAAGAGCCTGAAATTTCTTCAACGTGCCCTCTCTTTTCGGACTTGAGTTGAAGTAACTGTAGACGTCCCGCACGAGATCTTCAACAACGCGTGGAAGTTTCGAACAAGCGTACGATGCGCACAAGTGAAAAGAATGACACGTGCACTTAAGAAGGAACAAGCCGGGAATCTCCTTCTTCAGCAGTACCATCACAGAATTTTTACTACCCATCATGACACTTGCGCCGTCTGCAGCAAAGCCGACTAAATTTTCTTTATAAGGAATACCCGCTCTCTGAAAAGTACTTGTAAGGGCACTATAAAGGCCATTAGCACTCACATCCGTCACAGGGATGAGATCAAAGAAGGCATCAGTCACACTATCTTTTTCGAAAACCCTTGTAACAACACACAAGTGCTTGGTGCAGCTGACGTCCGTTGACTCGTCAACCATGACTGAAAATTTCTTCTCTCGAAGTAGCCTACACAGCCGCGATTTGCTCTCCTCGCCTGTCACAACCTTTGTTATCACTGATGTTTTTGTTCTGCTGCAGGCAATCTGCTTTGCAATATCGGAGTCCGGGCAAATTTTTTTCACCAGCTTTGGCAGATGGTCCATGACTGTAAATGGCACGTTATGCTCGGCGACAAACAAAGCCAATCTTACTTCAGCTTCTTTTACCTGTGAAGAGATAGCAATGCTAGGCATTGCTTGCATCAGCGTTGGCTGGGACATAAGCTTTCTTGTATTTTCTTCATGTTTCGCAGATTTCATGTGCCGTTCCAACAGTTTCTTGCCGGCAATTAGGTTCATGTCGCATGTTTTGCAGTACGCATAACGGTTGCTCTTCTTGCTTGGTTGCAGCCAACTTTGAAACGCTTTCTCATGCTCCCAAGCTTGCTTGTACTTTTGCTGGTATTTTCTTTTTTTCGGTTTTGGACTGCTCTTCTTCCGGTCTGAAGACTCTGAACTAGTGTCACTTCCACTTGTCATTATGCTGAAGCTTCCAAAACACCTGTAATGCAAGTACCAATGCACTTAATGAGGGGCAGATAAATGACATAAGTATGACTGGCTACTGCCACAAGCAATGTCACAACGCGCTGTCGCCTATCTGTGATGGTATGAAGGCATGCAGTCAGACAGGTTGACGAACTTGAACAATAAACTGTAACCAATTTAACCTGTGCTAGGTGTAAAAAGTGAAGAGAGCTCGGCGGCACAGCAAGCGCGATCGCCGAATTCATTCACCGGCTGCACCATTCCACTATGTCTACTGGCATCACCTCACTTCATAGAAGCTAAAACAATGTCGGCCGAGTAAGCAACAATTTCTTATTCTTACATACATATGCTTTCTTTACGGTTGAAGCGTGATAATTGAAAGCGCAGCATGTCAGTCATCAGCAATACGCAAGCAATACCAGTCCTATGCAGCTTGTCGACGCTTAATTATAATGCGCGCCGCCTTGTTTTCAGCGTCGGCCCAAAATCTGGCGCCGAGACAACCGGGAATAAAGCACTACAGTAACAATTCTGAAGTTTTGCATGTCAAAACCACGATATGATTATGAGGAATTCCGTAGTGGGGGACTGCGGGTTAATTTCGACCACCTGCGGTTCTTTAACGTGCACCAAATGCACAGTACACAAGCGCCTTTGCATTTCGCCCCCATCGAAATGCGGCCGCCGCGGCCGGGATATGGTTTCGAAATCACGCACTTTAAAGCTCAACGCCAAATCCAATAACTAACCTCGACGGGTGAATCACTAAATTATTAGTACTAACATATCGAGAACTCAAGACATACAGATATTACTTACCTGGTGAGCTCGTAATGAAGCGCGCACGCTGAACTTGATGCGTGACCTGCCACACGCGGTATGTAGGTACTGCGGTACACAAGCAGCAACCGACAACTTGACTGGACTATTCAGAACTGTAAGTGAGTGGGGTCCTATTCTCCTGTAGAACGGAGTAGGCGCTCGAAGCGCCATTGGTTCTGGTCCGATAGTTTTGGTTTCATAGTTGTGGATTACGGTAGTGCACCCACTTTCACAAATTCACCGCCTCACCTTTTCCCCACTTTGCTCAAAGACAGAGGCAGCGCCACGTTTGAGAGTCTGGAAACGCAAGAATGTATGTTAACCTCTGAGCCAACCGCATTTTTTTTTTCGCTCGCTAGGTGGCATCACATTAATACAAGTTCTGTACTGAAAAAGTAGCAGCTTTTGCTTTCGTTTCAGTAGAAAAGCAAGAAAATCAGTAGATTGAAGCGCTTTATCACTGAATCAGCAGAAAATTTTAAAAATCTGTAGATCTACTGATAAATCAGTAGCCGTGGCATCACTGCACTGGGCTACCAGTCGAGCATTTCGCGGTGGCTGGGAGAGGCCAGTTGTGCGCATGCGCCGTCACCATGGCAGCCGGAGAGGAGCAGCAGGTGCGGCGTGCGCATCGCCGTTGCCGCGGCCGTGCGCCCGCTCCACCCTCGGAACGAAGCGCCCCGCGCGCGTCGTCGTCGCCTCGCTGAACGCCGCTTTATCACGCGAACCGGGCGTCGCATGGGCAGCATTGCGTATAAAAGGCGGAGATGTAATGGGCGGCTGTATCACAACGTTTCACATGCATGCAGAGAAGGAGAGTCCAGCCGCTGGTGAACGGCCGTATAGACAAGAGAAGATTAACTCTTCCGGTCCTGGGGTTGTCGACTCGCACTTGGCTACTGAACAAAGAAAGAATGAGCGTTAGAAGGCGAAGAGAGCAGCGAAGACGCCCGAAAAGAGAGAGTAACGGCTTGCCAAGGAGATTTCAGACTGCCGAGCGTAATAGACAGCGCATAGCCGTCGAGATGGAGCCTATATATCTGTCATTGCTAAACATACCGTGACCACAAGCTCAGCCCGGAAAACGTACCTCTCGCTACGTATATCCTGTTATAGCCTAACTATGTCACTGCCAATTTTTTTTTCCACACCGAGATTCCAATGCTAGGTATTAAGATAATGGTTTGTAGAGCATGTTTGTGAGGCAAACTCAGCTAAAGGACAGGTTGCCCATATTTTTCCTTTAAATGGAAAGTACATAATGGCGAGCCCTGCCAGAGCTCGCCAAGACGTCAGTGCTCAAATTAAGTACAGGAAAGAAAAAGACACTTCACTTAGAACATCCTAACGAGCTACGAAATCGAAAATGGCAGGGATAACACCGGGCGACCGGAAGAGGGAAGTGGGGGTTAGAGAGCAAACTCGACTTAACGGTAATGGGCGCGAGCTTCAGAAGTGAACGAACGCCGCTAGCGACGATTTTGTGCCGCAAAGGGAATCACGTGTCTCCTCTAACTGCGGGAGCAAGAGGTTCTCAAAAGAATTTTTGTGTTTTAAAGGACACAGGTCACGTTATTGTGTTTATTTTTTCGTGTTATCGAGTTTCTGCGTTACAGATTTGTGATCATGAGTGATCGCTGTAAGATCGTTACGTTATTTGTGCTTCTGCCATGCGGGTTCATTTGTGCCTCAACGGTTGATCTGGACAGCCAAAACTCAGTGCAAGCTCCATTTAGATCCGAATGATGGTAACCTTCGAGAATCGTGGTTATTTACGCTGATAATAGGCAAAAAAAATTGAGTTAATACTGTTGTATGTGCAGCTAGTAGTTCAGAGAGAAAGATTAGGCTCATAAAATTGTCGCTAAACTGCTTACAAAGTAGAAGGCTGGCTGGAACACTCCCCTAACGTTCAAACTTTCAAAAATTACTCCGTGTCGTCCAAGACCTGGTACTGTCTACACTTCTTTACCCAGTGCTGTAATATGATTCGAGGGAAGAGTGTGACAACGTTGCAATCGCTTGCACAAACCGAGACCGACTGGGCTGTATTCGATTTGTACTGTATTTCTATGACTTCGCGTTTTTCACGGTTCTGGAGCTTGAAAAAAGAAATTATGGTTTTGGCTGAATTTAATAACCTGGGGAAGTTTAACAACTGACTATTGGCGTAACCGCTTCAGTGTTGTCCATAACAGAAACAACATATGCGTTGAATCACGGCTGCGGGGTGTTGGTGGCTACACCGTTTTAGCTGCGGATATCACACCGTGTTATTCTGCGACCACTCGTGGCCTCGTCGAGGCACGTTGTCTCTGAAAACGTCCATTTAGTGACTCGG